>JASKGM010009991.1:0-38337 GCA_034509205.1 Ceratonia siliqua | reverse complement strand
TAAACCCTAATCCCTTGGCCATTACCCACTCTCTCGCAATTCTCCTCTGTAATACCAAATCCCTCGGTCGTCACCCTCTAAATTCCTCTTCCACCAACTCTCTCTGCAACTCCATTTCTTCCACCCAATTTTTGCAAACCACTCCCACCACCCATTCTTTGTATGCATTCTTCCTCCATCTCCTTCTCCTTTATGACAGCACACTTTCTTCACCTACTCCTCTGCTCACACCCAATATCTAAAACCCCACCTACACACACGCTTCTTTCCTTTGCATACCTACCTAACCGTCTAATCTCACTGGTTCCACTTCCTTTTTGCACAATTGGTTACTAGGCACCCTTCATCTTCACTCTATGGCGTTCGTCTTTCAGCCACTCAACGCAAACTGCCATTTTGATAACCTCTTGGTACCTACCCTCTGCACACCTCACCTACCAGCAAATCACACGCCTTCAACCACCATGTGACCCACTCTCTGCTCAACAACCGCTCTGGGATTTCACAGCAAGAAGTGGTTATAAAGAAAACCTTCCAGGGCGAAATAGATCACAAGAAACAAAGGAGATCGAAGATGAAACAAAGAGAATTAGAACATATCGAGAGAAAGGGAGAGACTTTAGAATAAAAGAAAGGTCAATCAAAAAAAACTTGAGGGGATAGCGAAATCGACAAACAGAGGCCGAGAATCAAAGACGAACCAGAGGAAGAAGGATTGCATCATTATGGGAAAGGTTTGTTTCATCTATAGGAAAGAACAATTCATTTATCTTTAAATTCTCCCTTTTGTTTTATTGACGGGATGAAATTATTTGTTGTATAATGATATCTGATCTATTGGTGGAGATTGTCTTGTTGTGCTCATTTTGTGGAATGATTAATTCTATAATTTTTTGTTAGGAGTTAGACTTTGATTATAATTTATGACTTGTAGAGTCATTATTTAGATCTTAGTCTTTGCTTCACTTCAGAGAACATGGTCATTTGTAATTGGAATAGGATTGAAGCCTGGTTTTTTCTTCTGTCAATCTGTAGTTGATATCTTTCTTACGTCAGTTGCTGAAATAACTTAGGATAAACAGGGCTATTTGTAATTGCCGTTGGGAACAAATATAGCTTCGAATCACATATTCTATGGTAGTCCAGCATTGAAATCATACTGGGCATTTAGCTCTGCCTTTGATTTTCGCATGAATTAGTTCTCAGTAAAGATTTATTTTCATAGTATTTCTCTGTTACATTAGGAATGCCCTAGGTGACAAGGCGATTCAAATAATGGGCATTAGCAATTCATGGGATAGTCTCATATTTTAGCAGGGTTTGGTAGCAAGAATTTAAGATTGAGTCAATGTTTATGAAAATTTTATTGTGATTTAGTTGGTTTTGGAATAATGCTGGGCTTTTTAGACTGAATTTGACATAATTTTTCAATAATGACTCATAGGAAATTTGGTCATAATTTCAGGATAAAATTTATAAAGTATAAGTGAAAATACTTTGCTTTGAGCTGAGAATGTGATTTGTAAATTCGGCAGCTGAGTTTTGAGTCATTTGATTTTATGGGATAAAGGTAATTTAAAAAACAACCATTAGGTGTTATTTCAATTAGCTGTGATATTTTAAACACAATAAGATAAATCTGCACACCATACTAATTTTGATTTTGGCAAGCTTGCATATTATTTGATTGTTATGGCAATAGACTGAATTTCTAGGGCATAGGTAAATTCTGTGTTGTGAAAGGGAAATTTTGGACAATGGATCTTTTATATATAAATTTTTGAATTAAATTATAGATGAGGTATGTATTTTGGGATTTGTTCTGGTATAAATTGAGGTTATGATTAGTTAATGCGATTGATAATGCTGGGCCCATTTAATATTTTGATTTTAGTATTCATCTAATGGTAAAGTGGGGTTTGATTCAACCTAAAGGTAATGTTGTGAAAATGGATCTAAGGCCCAAATCATACCCAACTGATTTTTCTAATGAAAATAAGCTTCATAGAATTAAAAGGTCTAATAGAATTATTTTCAAAAAGAGTTCAAGGCCCAATTACTTCCAAAATAGCTCTAATGGCCCAATCAAATATTTTCAAAATAGAACTTAAACAAATTCAATATTCTTGTAAATGATGATATTTTACCTTAAAATGCTTTCTAAAATCTCATTCTGGTCCTAATGTTTTCAAAGAAAATGGCTTCCTTGTCCTAATATTTTCAAGAATTACATTTTGGCCCCCATAGTTTTCAAGAATTGCATTTTGGCCCCACTTATTTCATAAATTTCCTTTTTGCTCCATTACTTTTATAAATTTCACTCTTGCCCCAATGACTCAATATTCAAGGAATTTTTAGTAGAAGTTTATCTTCTTCAAAGTCTCAATTTCTGTAGACATTTAGTGGAGTTATATACTTCCCGATATCCTAATTCTCACAGGTTTTCAGTAAAAGTTTAAATCCCCGAAGTCCTGTCCCATTTGTCATTGACTTTCAGTGGAGGTTTATCTTCCCCAAGGTCATGACCATTTCTTTTTCTAGACTTTCGGTGGAATTTTATTTTCCCAAAGTCTCAACTTTCATGCACATTTAGTAGAGGTATATTCTCCCTAATTTTCTAATTTGCTATCCAGGCTTTAAGTGAAAATTTAATTTCCCCAATGCCCTAACATCTCACCTAATCAATTTATCAAAATGTGTCGAATTAAGTTGACCTTGTCCCTTTAGGGACACGTAGGCACTTACTGAGTAAGGTATGTTTAGTTCATTTCTTTCATTATTTTTGTCCATTATCGTACTAATAAAAAGGGAGTAATTAAAATACATTAAATTATTAAGCGCAATTCAGGGTAACCATCCTCAAGGATGAATGTTGTGGGGGTGCCTAACACCTTTCCCATACGTAATTAGACTCTCAAATCCCTCCTCTAGTTCCAAGGGCCTATTTCTCTATGTTTTTTTTAAGGATCCCAATTATCCTTCTAATTAATTGGTAGTGACTCCATTTTTCTCTACGTTTTTTCTTATGCGCCTAAAGTAATAAAATGATGGCTTTTCACTAGCCGTCACATTATGACACTAGGCCAACCCTTCTTCTAAACATTGAAAATAGTAAAAAACTTCCAGTGGACCCAAGAATTTCAAACAGCCTTTGACTAATTCAAGGATCACATAGCTATACCCTCAATCCTATCTAAACCAGTAGTAAGAAAAGCCCTTTACATTTACCTTGCTACATTAGAACACGCTATCAACTCGGTACTGGTCCGAGAAATACAAAAAAATCAACTGCCAATGTACTACACTAGCACGCTCTCTAAGGATCAGAGTTAAAATACCAAAAGATAGAAAAACCTGCCTTTGCATTACTTTTGTCAGCCCTTTGAATCCGACCCTACTTTTAGAACCACCATATAATAGTAAGAACAGACCAACCAATAAGACAAATCCTTCAAAAACCTAAACTCGCTGGCCGTATGCTTAGCTGGCAGTGGAGTTATCTGAACACTCGATCACATACGAACCCCGATGATCGATCAAAGCACAAAGCTTAGTAGACTTCATGGCCAAGCCTACTAGAAACCCTCAAGAAGCAGCCCAACAACCCAAATGAACTTTATTAATAGACGGCTCATCAGACCCCAAAGGAGGCCGAGCAAGGATAACAGTGGAGGGCCCTGAGGAAATAATCATCAATCTCTCTGATTTGATTTCTCAACCTCCAATAACCAGGTAGAGCATGAGGCACTGGTGGTAAGGCTTTGCCTAGCCAAGGAACTCAGAGCCAACATCATAAAAGTATTAAGCGATTCGCCAAGTAAATGGAAACTACCAAGCGAAATATCCACAAATGGCTAAGTATCTAGAGAAGGTTCAAATCCTTACCTCTGACTTAAAATAATTCGAGATCCAACATATCCTGAGAAATGAAAACACCCGAGCCAACCTGCTATCTAAGCTCGCTAGCAGCAAAACTCCAAGAAACAGCTAAAGCGTCATCCAGGAAATACTAACCAACAACAGCATCCAACTAAAAATTTTCAACATCAACAATCGACCTCCAAATTGGATAATCGTAATCTAACGCTACCTGCATACAGGAAATTTTCCATATGACAAAGCTGAGACTCGAAAGTTACAAAAAACAGCCAATCCATCATGCTTGATCGGAGAAACCCTATATAAACGCGGGTACTACACCCCTCTACTTAAATGTCTCTCCACAGACGAAGCTCAGTACATTCTTCGAGAAATATATGAAGGCATATTTGGCCACCACATAGGAGCACGGTTATTGGCAATGAAAATATTATGGGTAAGATACTACTGGTCGATCCTAAAGAACGAGGCAATTAATCTTGTCAAGAAATGCGGCAAGTGCCAAAGATTCTCTCATTGCCACATAACACCCCCTACCGATCTATGCATAACGGTCGAACCTTGGCTATTTTGCAGATAGGGCCTTGACTTGTTGAGCCTTCTTCCATGAGGGACTAACTAAAGAAAGTTCCTCATTGTAGCAATAAATTACTTTTTCAAATGGATAGAAGCTAAACATTTAGCCTCCAAAACTACCAAAAATTTGTTCAAACTTTCATTGTATGCAGGTTCGGCATCTCACACACCATAACAACTGACAATGAAACTCAATTCGCGGATGTAAAGTTCAAGAAGTTTTGTGCTAGCCTCAACATTCAACTGAACTTCACCTCAGTAGAACACCCCAAAGCAAATGGGCAAGTCGAAGTGGCAAATTGAGTAATTTTGGAAGGAATAAAGAAAAGATTGTAACAGACCAAAGGCGGTTGGACAAAAAAACTCCCATGGGTACTCTGATCATACAAAACAACCCCACAAATATCAATAAGAGAGTCACCTTACAAGCTGACTTATGGCGCAAAAGCAATGATCCCCATGAAAATTGGAGAGCCAAGCCTTAGATCAAAACATCACTAGATCAACAATAACCACAAGCAAATACAGGTAAACTTGGACCTCTTTGAAGAAGAAAAGGAAAAAGCCCGTCTCATGATAGTTGACTACAAACAGAGAATAACAACGTACTACAACAACAATGTCCAACCAATAAGCCTCAACCAGGAAGACCTCTTCCTAAGAATAGCAGACGTCTCCAAAAAACACATATCAAAAGGAAAGTTGGCACCAAATTGGGAAGGCCCTTATAGGGTAAAAGAAGTCCTAAGCAAATGATCATATAAGTTAAAAACTATCGTAAAGAACTTAGTACCTTGCAGTTCGAATGTAACAAATTTCAAATATTATGAAATTGAATAATTTTACTCGCTAATGTTGATCTTGGGACCAGAGTCCCCCAAACGGCCAACGCTAACCATGGGACCAAAGTCTCCCAAATAACTAACGTCAACCTCAAGACCAAAGTCAACCAAATGACCAACGCCGATCTTAGGACCAAAGTCCCTTAAAAAGCCAACACCGGCCTAGAGACCAAAGTCCCTCAAATGGCCAACTTCGACTTTAAGACCAAAGTCCCCCAAACGGCCAATGTTGACTTCAGGACCAAAGTGCCATAAACGGCCAATGGCGACCTAACGAACAACCATAAAACTTAGGCCCTTTAAAGGTTGACCCAAAAAAAATCGACCTTAAGCAATATTAAACACACCAAAGCTTTCTTTAGTGAACCAACCACATAATTCCAAAAGTCAATACAATATAAGTCCAATTACAAGAAAAAATAAAACAGCAAAGAAAAAGAAACTAAGTATTAGTACATGCAATACACTCCGAAGACAAATCAGCATCCGGACTTCGAAACTAGGAAAGCCAAGTCATCAAGACCATGATCTACTTGCTTAATAAGATCATCAAGACGATGATCCGCCTCGATAAGCCTCTCCCTCAAGCGGATGCCCTCATAAGTAAAACCACCTGCACGCTTCTCTAACTCTCGAGCCACCACTAAACCCTGAGCATGGTTAGCAACAGCATATTGAGAAAGACAAATGGTTGAAGCTGAGCTCAACTTCTGAGCATATGAGAATAGTAGCAACTTGCTGTCTGCCAAAGAACCCACATCCAATCTACTATTCCAAAAAGACACTGTGGGATGCACAGCCTGATGAACAACATTAGCGGCAAAGCAAGTAGAAAATCCTGCACCTTGCCCCCTAAACTCCTCGGGGGAAATATTCTTGACCTCGGCACTGTTAGTAGATTAACGATGCTTTGAAGAAGCAGGCATTTTTCCTTTGGAGGAACCGCCGACCTCAACTGGTGCTTTTTCATAAGTAGCTCTTGCTTTGCTAGCAAGAACCGTCCTTATGGGAGTGGCCAAGGTCACTAACGAAGATTCGACCTCAGCCTTGTGCAAATGAGCTAGTTTGGCTAACATGTTCATTTCTTTAGTAGAAAGCAGACCGTTTGTAATAAAAACCGAAGTGAGTAACTACAAAACATGAGGACAAATGACAAGATAAGTTAAGAGCCTACGTATCAAATCTCGAGCTTTAAGCTTTACATCCCGAGCATATTCACTTACAAATAATCTGAGACTCTCTATCATTCCCTGACCCTCGGCATCGAAATCGCTAAAATCCTTTGCTTAGACTTTATTAGAATTCGACTCCATCTTAAGGGAAATCAGGGATAGCTGGTCTCATTTAAAAAGAAGACCCGTTGAGAATTGACCTTAGGAGTAACGACCCAAAAAAATTGGTCCTTCAACTCCTTGGCAGATTCCTCTAGAGGTTTCATTAAAGATTGGTGCAACCGAGCAAAGAGATATAGAAAACCGTGTTCCCTAGTTAGGATATTTTAGCAAGAAGAAGTAAAAAAATACATCGACTCGAGGATGCACCCAAGCAAATCGCAAAGGCGCTGAAAGCCTTGCAAGAACCTCCATCCACTAGAATGAAGCTGAGTAGGGCCAATATTCATCGCCTGAAGAACTCCATCTCAAACTAGGACAAAGGTAGGGTGGCACCGACATTCTCAATAAAATAGAAGTTAAAAATAAAGAACATGTTTTTACGACTATAATAGCATACAGATGCCCCATCAGGACAGACCTCTACTTTAAATGAGCTATTCGCCTAATCCTCCATGGATAAGTGTTTTTTTAAAGATGATATAAGGTCAGCACCAAAACATGAGTCCATAGACTGATATCTTCGCTCACCCAATCAAACAAAGATTTATCACCTACCACCTGTTGGAGACTCCAACTTCCCCTTCAGGGGAATCATTGGAAATATCAACCTTGAACTCGGATTACCTGACCTCATCTCCTCTAACCTAGACCGACCAAAAAACAAATGTTTTAGTTGAGTAATTGGTCCAAACTTTGTCCGAATATAACCAACATCTAACCATTCGAGAAACAATCCGACCAAACTTAGATGAACAACCTATAAAAGGGACCAAGGAATAACCGACTCATACTAACTAACTCAAACAACAAAAGGAAAACAACATATAAAAAAGAGGTATTAACCTCAAAAAATAGCAAACACAAGCATGCACCCAAAAAGACGAGCATGAGTACCCAAAACACACTAGCATGAGCACAAGAGCCCAATACAAGCATAAGAAATCTCATAATAGTGGAAAGCGAAAGCAGAAGTTGCGACAACACCTTTTTATTTAAGGAAACCCAAGACTAATCCAACGGCCATAAACGAAGCATCAGAAGCTCGAGAAGCGCAAAGGTCATTTCAAGAACGATCCAATGGCTCACAGTAAGAAGATCTAATAAGCAAAATTAAGACACCTTTCAAACCTACCACAAGCAAAATTACCGCTTTTTAACCCGAACACTCGAGTCTTGAGTCTACTGACCTTACTCTGACTTTATGTTTTTGGGGCAACTGTAGTAGTTTTTTTCAACAGGCCCAATCTATAGGGCCTAATTGCTATGCCAGAGACCCAATAGTTGTGCCAAGGGCCTACTAAGTGGAACCAAGCCCCCTTGTCTAGTCTATAAATACCCTCCCCTAGGTATAACTAGGCTAGAGACTATTTTTTTACATTCCCGCTTTCAGCCCGAACAAGATCTAACTTAAGCATTGGGTCTCATGCCTAGGCTTTATGTTCATTACTTGTTTTTGACAAGGAATTCCCAGGCCAACCTAACCTCAAGACCCTGACTGACCTGACCTTCCGTCCTGACACAGGCATTGACACTACTCTAAAAGATTACCTAAACACCTCCAACTCTATTGGGTTTTCTAGGATCCTTTGATTAGAATACTATTTGCAGCATGCTCTTTCTCTACTTTCTCGCGATTGCAATACCGTATAAGAGAACACTTCCGATTGACTGCAGAAAATTGGAACTGGCTTGAATGTTGCAGCAAGGATCTGATAGCTACTGTAATGTAAGAATTAGGCGACGTAAAACGACAAGGAAAATAACCATCTCGCTAAAACTTGGTCGAGGGAGAGGAACGAAGCTTTTGTGAGGTTCAGGGAAGAGTTGTTCGTCAAGTAAGAGATGAAATCAAAGTAGGTAGGAGATGAGAGAAAGAACAATGAACCTCTTTTGCAAAATGGTTAGAACTTCTACATAATATGGATGAAATTTGTAGAGACTTGGCCAACAGAAAACTTTGGAACAGGACACGTATTTGTGTGGCTAAGAATGAGCAATCCTCATTGATATTTAGGATGAACACTCTAGAACATAGAAGTAAATTTTTTGGATATATTTTGACCAAATGTTGTAAGACTTCAATCATGGATATGTTTTAAGGAGGCCACGTAACTTGCTATATAAAATAAGGGGAGTCTCTAAGTATTTTTAACTAAGATTTCTAAAACGGTTAGTATTTTACAAAATTAAATCTTCATCTACAAGTACTGCCAAGGATTTATTTGAATTAGTTTTAGAAAAATATTTAAGTTTCAACATATTTTTACTTTCAACTAGTTTTGCTCCAAAAGATGACACTGTAATTAAAATATTCATTCATTTTTTTTTATTCTCAACTAAACGTAATGTTGAACAAATGAAATTCCTTAAGGAAAATATTACTCAATAACTTACATAAGTGGTAATTACAATGCATTTAAAAAAATAAAAAATTTTAAATACTAACCCTAAAATTTAAACTATAAAAAGACCAAGACAAAAAGTACATCTCCTTAACCAATTGGCTAATATTTTTTATTAACCTTTATTGTCAAGTATACTTTATATTATAATTTATCGCTAGTTTCATTGAATGTCAATTTTTGTTCTACTGTTGTATATAAGTATCCTATGGCTTTTTCATATAGAAGATGAATATAATTTTTATAATATATGTATTATGAACCATTTTTGTTTTTGAAAAGAGTAATTTTTTTTATATTTTTAGATATACTGTATTTTTATAATATTGTTTCATGATAGTATATTTTTTTTGTTTCATTTTGAGGCATTATATATTCTTAAATTTTTGATATAACAAAGAAGAAAATAAATCTCATAAATATCATTGTAAAATATAGGTAGGGGTGTGCAATTGGTTTGGTTAAACCACCAATCCGCCCAAACCAAACCGAACCGAACTAAAAATTAGCCAAGCCAATCATTAAATGATTCGATTCGGTTAAACAGTGCCTTAACCTAACCATACACAGTTCAGTTAATGATTTTGAATTTTCAAAATCGCGTTAACCGAATGAACTGTTTATACTTAATTAATTATATATATATATATATATTTAATTATATATATAATTTATGATTTATAATTTAAAATATATAAAATATAGTTATATAATATTATATTTTATAACACATATAATATATATATATATATATATATAATAAATATATAATAATTATACATTTAAATAAAATTTTAAAAACCTACTAACCGAACTAAACTGAATTGTTAAATAACAATTTGATTCGGTTCGGTTTTTATACTAAATTTTAAAAAATTCGAACCAAACCAAATCATTTAAATTTAATTGGTTTAATTATCGATTTTGTTCATTAACCAAACCAAACCGCATATACTCACCCCTATCTATAGGATTACCGGATGAAATTATCTATTTTCAAAAGGTTATATTTCCTCTTTAATGAAGAACAATAGTACTTTAAGGACTAGATTAACGTACAATAAATAAAAATAATAAATTAGTGATTTAGAGAAAATAAAATTAAAGTATATTTTTTTTTTGTTTAAAGAAGAGGGGGAAGAGGGAGCCTACAAGAACGTTGAAGGAGAGAAAGAAAGGGAAAGAGAAGTTATTTATGGCCCTAGCTAGCTAAGCTTATTAACTGTCATTTTTGTACACAATGCTAGGTATATTAACAGAATTAATAACAAAGTTAACTAACAACTAACTTCAAATGATAACCATTCAGTTAACACTTCAGTCAACAATCTCTCTCTTTCTCTCTTTATATATATATATATATATATATATTTTTTTTTTTTTTTTTACTGTAGGACTAGATTAAACAATAGATTAAAACGAAAAAAAACAAGTAATAAATTAATGATTTACATAAAAGAAGATTAAAGTCTTTTTCTTTTAGTGAAAGTAGAAGAGGAAAAGAATAAGAGGGTGAAAATATATGCATGGTCAAAATTAGATAGATTAGACTCATTGATAGAGTTGACAAAGGAATAAGTCAACTTGAATTTATTTAAATTGACATGTATATTGTTGATCCAGTGAAACCCTATGTCAATTTATCGGATTAGTTCAGCCTTAACTATTATTTTATAAAAAAATAATGATGAGAATAAAATTCATCATTGTGTTTTATAACGAAGTTCCAGGTTAAGTGATATTGAGTTTCCAAACATAACATAGAAAGACATATTCTATAGTGAATAAGACTTACTTGGATCAACAGTGACGAGCATGGCAGTCCCTCCAAAATCACTAGTACCTCCATCAACCATTAGTGTTCTGCCAGTAGCTATTGAAGGCATATGAAGCATGGGCCAACGGTGTTTGGGCTGGTAGCAAGATCCATTAGGCTGAATTGACTTGCAATCTGCACCTGACCTACAGGCATAGTCCATGGCCTCTTGAATTATTGGGTCAGGCACTGTTGGCTTCGCAACGCAACAATTAGCATATTGTGGCTTTTGAATACACCTGTCGTGGACTTGGAACACTCTTTGGTGGGTTTGGGCCTTTTTTTTGGTTGGCCCAGCCAATTCGGGTCATGCTATGGGTTAAAAAAATCTGAAATTTATCATACTTATTTTTCAGTTAAAAAATTTAAGTTCATTTTGCCACATCTATTCATTGACGGTTATTTTTTAGAAATTAGAAATATTAAGACACTATTATTTTACATAAGTATTTGTCTCCCAAACAAGTTTCTAATTAGAAAGCAACCCAGATGATTTTCATATATGGACAAAACTACAAGAAGGTGAGATGAAGGGTTTATAAAAGTAAACAAAGAAATAACATGGGTGTTCACAGTTCTAAATTCTTAGAATTGTAATTTTTTGGTCCAGATAAAAAATAAGAAAGATTTTGACTAATTATTTTTTAATTTTATAAAATTGATCTGTAGAATTAGTATTATAATTCTAAGAAGTTATATATATATTTTATATATATATATATATATATATATATATAGAGAGAGAGAGAGAGAGAGAGAGAGAGAGAGAGACGTATATTAAGACTTTAATTATCGACTATAGATTTTTTAGAAATTATAATTATTAAATAAAGAGAGCGACTTTTCACAAAAAAAAAAGAAGCATTATTTCATATGTCTTGGTCTTGGCACCTAGGACAAGTACAATTATAAACACTCAATTTTGTCTTGTTTTATTTTATTTTTAATTTTGTTTGTTTTATTTTATTATTTCTTCTCATTTAGGAAAAAGAAATATACAAAAACTAATAAAACACAAAAGTACAAAAAATAATAATAATAATAATACAACTAAGTTGTGAGCCCATCACACTTGGCCCAAGTCTTACCAAACTTTCAGCCAACCCACTTAACCTTTAAAAGCCCATCAGCCCAATGCACTCAACCCCCACTTTTTTTTTTCTTTTTCAAACAAACACATAGCTCAGCCCAATGGATTAACAAAAAAAAAAATTACTCAGCCTACTTCATTCAACCTAGAACCCACTGGGTCAAACGAGTCTATCAAAACCTAACCCGGATGACCCCCCTGGAAACCTACCCATATCCTCACACGCCGTGTCCCATTCGTCTCCGCGTCCCTTTCATCTCTGCATCACCTGCTCTCTGCCCTAATCCTCTATGCTTCTACACGCCCTAGCCTGCTTTGTCTTTGCTATAGCTTCACCATCTCGGTCCCCTCTTTCCTCTGCTCTGCCCAGTTGCAGTGATTATCCCTATTTCTCCATGCCTCTGTGCTGCTCGACTGCCATGGCTCCTACCCTCGACATCCCTAACGTTTGGATTCCACTGCTCCTACCTTGCTTTCGGCGCTTAGCCCTGTGTTTCACCGGCGTTATCCCCTTTCTCTGCTACAACTCTTCTTTGCCTCATGCACCTACTCACTAGCGCCGAATTAACGCCACGCTTCTGCACCTCACGCATTTGCAGGTCAAGTGATTTCTTCTAATATCACGCTCCATTTAACACCCACTCGCGGCACTGGCCAAAAGGGATGGCTTTGGCTATAAAAAGGGGGGAACTACTAAAAACAAAGAGGAATTTAGGATCCAGGGAGCATTTTTGAAGTCTGTGGAGCATCAATGTTTTTCTGAAGACTTATAAAAGGAGAAAGAGATTGCACTGATACAGGTCATACATAGAGGTATTATGGGGTTGTGGGTATTTGGATGATGGGTTTTCTTTTTGTCCTTTAGTATACTGGTTGTGTAATTCTATTTCTTTCAAAAAATGCTTTTGATTCTAGATTTGTTTGACAATAAAATCTGCTTGCTCAAAGATTCATTGGATTGTTAATTTATAGTCTGTGTGCTTTCATTTGTTTCAAAATAAGTTCCCCCAATTTGTGGGTTTTAAGGGTGAATTCTGATTCAATATTTTGTTAGTAAATATTTTGAGCATGGGATTCAAATTTGTTGCATGTTGGGTTTGATGATATGAGCTGTTTCAAAATGGTCCTAGTTTGATGGTTATAATCCGTGCAAAAGAGGATTCCAATTTGGTTTTATACATTGTGATTGCAAAAGGAAAACAATTTTGCTTGGATGGTTTGCTAACTTGAATGGGTCTCCACATACTATTTAGGTATGATTTTGAACTTGCAATGTTTGAGGCATTAATTACTTGTTAGCTTTAGCTCACAATTTTTGGTATTTTATTATATAGTTTGCATTTGAATAGTTGGTATATTATCTATCTATTTGGTTGTGTGCTTGTGTGCCCCTTTAAATTAGACTGTATAAGTTTTGTTTGATTATTATCATTTTGCTATATTCCTTGCACAAAAACCCTTCTACCAACTTACTTTACGAGATTTGTGATTGTGTATTTCCATTATTTGTGTTTACCTCCTTATTTGTATTGTATTTTTTTTTTTTTTAGTTACCGCTCACAGTATTATCTTCAAAAGCAAATAAGAATATAAAAGAAAAGAAAAAAAATACCAAAAAGAAAATGGGCATGCATGTACATGGGTGAAGTATTTTTTTATTTTATCAAAGGGTTTCAAAGGCTTAATATTTTGTGATAGGATAAGAGGCCCAACAAAGAGTGATATTTTATCATAAAGGGCCCAAACGAGAAAGGGAATTGTTCAAAGGCCCAAAAGCATTTTAGAATGAATAAAAATAATGAGCATTGGGTTCCAAGGACCTCATAATGTTTTTAAGAACTTTTCATTAATTTATCTTTCAAAGGATTCGAATGGCCCACTGAGTTTGGTCTTTTTAATTGGGTTTCAAAGGGCCATTGGGATTGAAAAAAAAAAAAGAGTTTCAAAGGGTTTACTAAAATTATTTTGGAATTGAGGTTCCAAAAGACCCAATTAAATACTTTAAGTGGGGATTCAATATTTGTGAGTCAGTTCAGAAATTTAATTTCAATTCTTGTACTTTTCAAAAATATTATCTTGTCCTTATATTTTTCAAAATTTGAGTTTTAAACCCAATATTTTTTAAAATTTGAGTTTTAACCCAAATACTTTCAAATTCAAGTTTTGACCCCAATACTTTCTAAAATTTGAGTTTTGACCCCAATATTTTTAAAAATTTAAGTTTGACCCCAACACTTTCAAAAAGATGGTTTTGGTCCTCGGGCTCTTCAAATTTCAGCTTTGCTCCAAGGCTCCTAAAAGTTTTTTTGATTTCAATAATAGAATTTCTTAATTATTCTCGAATATTATGTGGGGAAATATTCTCCCATTTTGTTAAGCATTATGTGGAAATTCATTTTTCCATATTGTCTTCATTCCTTTGAACATTATGTGGGGAAATATTCTCTCATTTTGCCAAGCTTTGTGTGAAAATTCATTTTTACTTATTGTCTCTATTCTCTCAAATTTTATGTAGAGAATTAATCTCTCATTTTATTGGACTTTATGTAGAAATTTAATTTCCCGTATGGTCTTAATTGCTTCTAGGATGGTGTGTGGAGTTTATTCTCACACGTTACTCAAATTTTATTTCTGCCGTAAGGAGGAGGTAATATATCTCTCCAAAGCCAATTCTAACTGAATTAATTCGAATTACGTGGACATTGATCCCATAGGGTTACATAGGCACTTATACAGTAAGACATGTTCAGTTCTCTCACTTCTTTATTTTTTTTTCTAAATTGCGATAATATAAAGGGTAATTTAAATACAACAAATTTAAGTACAAATAATTTAGGGTAACCATCCTTAGATATAGATGTCGTGGGGTGCCTAACACCTTTCCCACACGTATTTAGACTCCCGAACCCATCATCTGATTCCAAGGGCCAGTATTTGGCTTTAAAGGATCACAAATATCCTTCTAATTAATTAGTAGCGACTCCTTTTTTATCTCTGTTATTTTTTTTCCTTTGGTCGCCTTAAGGTCATGATAGTGTCTTTTCCTGATCGTCACGTTGTGACAACAATGATATACCACACTGTTGATAACTGGGTCATTGTCGTCCGCGCTATTATTGATTTATCCTTGTACTTATTTTAAGGTACTTCTCTAAGCCTATTTTGAGGCTAAGGAACGACTCTCCAAGAATTGAACATTTTATCATTTTGATAGTGGGTGATCCTGGTACCACTTATGCTATAGGTAGGCTGAAAAACCACTGAAGGGTAACCTTCTTCAAAGTAACTGGAAACGCTTTGCATTTTAACTCCTTCCCCAAGCCATTGAGTAACATGATGGAATTGTAATTTTCCAAATGCTCCCGAGGATCCGTAGAACCATTATACTGCTCATTTAGGCATGCTTAAAATGCCTGGAAAGAGAATAAAGCATTATACACTCAAAAAAATGGTAGGAATCACTCTCCTCCATTGCCTCCTCAATTGGAGGAACCTGTTGGACACCACTCGGACGCGCAACAGCAGGTATCAACTGAGCTTGCGGGCCTAGTAAGGTCAGGTTTACCATGGTCAGTGTTTGATTTGTTTGGGTGGTTTGTTGGACAGGCGTTGGCATGCCCCTACTTCCCACAAGTGCAAATTCGACTAAGGTATCCTGGTGACGCTGTCTTGGTTTTTTTTTTTATATACATAATATTTCTTTTTTTTTTACTTCGCCCTTTGCACTAAAGAATAGATAAAAAAAATGTTATGATTCAACCTCAAACTTATTTGAATGTAGCCGATAACAGCGGGGCCTAAAAATTGATGTGTATTCGAATCATAGGAACTAGTAATCGACAATATGCTTATATTGGTTATTGTTGTTGTAATCAAGGAAACAATACCAAATACACCTTTAGAAAGATCAGAAGTGATTAGAGCTGTAATTCTATAACTAGCTATCTTTGCAGCATTTGCGACCCGCTCTTACTTTGATGCCTCAATCCTTTGCAATAATAACGAAAAAGCTCATCTTGAAAATCGACAACTTGTTTCAACATGCTGTTGAGGATACATAGGTAGAGGGGGTATGTTCTCTTGAGGGCCTAAAAGGGGAAGGATAATAGGGGGAATTTGGCATAGAAAGGTTAGTTAGGGTTACCAAGAGTTGATCAACAGGGACATCTCTAAACGCATTAGCCTTGTCCACAGTTGAACCAACATAGGATCAGACAGATATCTGGGAATGTAAGAAAGTTCCCACAAATAGCGTCAAATGTCGATGACTATATTGTAACTGAGCTGAGAGAACTGGACCTTAAAGCTGCTGTCCAAGAAATGGTACTTGCTAAAAGGAGTAAGACGATATTTAGGTTATTTAAGCTCCGATGATTAAGTCAGTTTAGTTTGAATATATAAGTTGAGTAATGGTCCGAAGAGAAGAAGTCCTCAGTACCTGATTGGAAGGCCTATTTATAATGTACACCTTGATGCCAGCTAGAGGAAGAGACACACATAAACTATTGGGCCCACTTCACATTGGGCCTGTGTTGTGGGCCTAATATGGGCATATACACCCACCACTTGAATTATGAACTTGTCCTAGGGACCAAGATCAAGACTTATGTGTGACTGATATGGAGCATACAAAGCATCACGGTGATAGGCCATACTTAGGTTTGTTTGAAGTTGGGAGAAAATATCTTTGATGTTTCTCATTTTGAAAGAATGTCTTTTTTAAAAGGAGAAACTGTTTTGTATTTGAGTATAACAATTAAGAAGAACTTTTAAATTAGAAAATTAATAATATTCTCTCTCTTTTTATCAACTTCTTCTAACGAAGGAAGTCTTCAAATGGAGAAAAACTCTTTATTTTTTATTTCTCATTTTTGGGACAAGCCAAAACAAACACTTGGTTTTTTGTGAGAATATTTTTTTCTTGAAATAAAGTTCTTTCTTTTCAGATTAATTAAGCAAACACTAAGAATAAACGCCAAAACAAACACTCTGTCACTCAACTCTATTCTCCATGTGCCTCTGTCTCTCCCTCTCCCTTTTTGCCTGATTTTGTGACAGAAAGTTAGAATCTATTAACTCACAGGGGCAAGTGGGAGTAGGAAAGATATGTAACTATTCTTTTTTGTTTTTGTTTTCCTAACTCTTTGTCATATACACCAAATGATTTTTCCCTTCTCTTTGAACTTACCGGCAAGACTAAATAAAATTAACTTCCAGCGAGATATAGAGAGAGATGGTATAAGTGGAATCAAATATCAGTTTATAATTTATCAAGAATAAAAAGCCTTTGTTTTACTAGTGTCAAAATAGAGGGTATTAACAATTAAGAAGTCTTGACAATTGGCACCACATTTTTATTGTAAGTTGCAACAAATAATGCTAGCAAGTAGAATTAAGGATGATGAGCATATTCCATTTCCATCATTTGTAGGAAGCAAAAGGAAACAATGGCTTTTTATCAGTTTTGTTAAGCTTAATACATAAAGATATGAATCCCTTTCAGGGGATCCCAATTCAGGAAAGACCCAACTTAACTCAATAGCCTTCAAATTAATGTTTTCCTTCTTCTCATCTCACATATAAGTAGAATCATGGATTATTTTATATGTTGTGTTACACTTTATTCCTTTAGTTAAGCTTAGAAGAAAAAGCCATACACTGAGAGGTTTTTTTTTTTTAGTCTAAATGTTATTGATTTTGATTCATTCTCTTCTTGTGTGTAGCTTGTGTTTTTTATATCTATTTAACTATCATTAGCCAGCCATTCTCTCCCTCTCTAATACTTTGTCTCTCTCAACAAAAGGCAAAGGAACTCATAAACTTGTGACAAAATTTGTTTTTTGCGGACTAGTATTACAATTAAAATTACACACAGTGGCGGAGGATGGTGGAGACCAAAGGAGGTGATAGCCCCCCTAATTTTTTTTTTATGTAATTTAGCTTGAAAATTTCTTTTTTGATTTTGTCCCCCTAAAATTAAAATTTTTTGTAAATAATTTTAAAAAAAATTCCCCCCACCCCCCCAAAATTTCCTTCAAGATTCACCATTGATTATACATAAGCAATTATATTAAGGGTTAACGTGTTAGATAAACGGAGGCACTAACGAGCCAAGAGTCCATAAAATATAGGGACTGACTTGTAATATGGGGATTGATTCCTTTATAGTAAATATTTTTCAAGAATAGAGACTTTATAAATCTAAGGACCAAATTCTAGATTTACTCAAAATATTATTATTTTTTATTTTAAAATATTTGACGATTAAGGTAATGATACAAAAATTAAAAAAGATATTAAAAAGTCTTAATTATAATAAAAAATAATTGTATTAGACTAAATCATCCTTATTAAAGTCAGTTTAAACTCTTGTTACTCTATTAAAGATAACAATAAATAAGGATAAAAAACTAAAATAATAATAATTAATGTTTCATTAGTAATGTAAAATGATAGATAATTTGAAATAAATTAAAATTCCTAAAACGACTATTATTTTGAAACGGATGAAGTATTATTTGACAACTATTATAAGTGACAGCGACATATCTAGATTCAGTCATATTAGAGGCGTAACATGACCGATCATGTTAGTATCATGGTCATCATTTACTTTTGAATGATCATGATGCGTACTTATTTTGGTTACATGTAAACAAGATTTGTTTATGTTTATATGTAAACAAAAGAAAATAACTATCGTGATCGTCTAAAAATGAATGGACGATCATGATTTTGTTAATATGACAGATCATGTTATTTACTAACATAACCAAATCAATTTTCAATAGCGAAGTCATATTAGAGACGTAACATGACCGATCATGTTAGTATCATGGTCATCATTTACTTTTGAATGATCATGATGCGTACTTATTTTTGTTACATGTAAACAAGATTTGTTTATGTTTATATGTAAACAAAAGAAAATAACTATCGTGATCGTCTAAAAATGAATGGACGATCATGATTTTGTTAATATGACAGATCATGTTATTTACTAACATAACCAAATCAATTTTCAATAGCGATACTATCATTACATCTTTTTATATATTTTTTATTAATTTATTATAAAATAATGGTTTATGTAAGTTATTTTTTATAATAAAATGTTATGTAAAAGAGATGTAAAGATAATGTAAATATGATTGTGTTGAAATAAGGTATTTTTTAAGTTATACCTAAAAGGTAGCTTTTTTTTAATTTTTTAATTATATTGTTACATTTTTGACTTTTGTTTTTTATTTTTAAACATTTTTTACTCTTTTTTTCACCTTTTCCATATATATATATATATATATATATATATATATATATATTTTATTTTTTTTGTAAGCTATGTTCTAAATTTTTATAATTCTTTTTAAAATAAATAAAATAGAAAGACACCGGATGCCCTCATAGCTTAGGAAAGACCGATAACAAAACTCAATACTCAATGTGACGGGCTTATGTTCCTGCCTAGAGAGTGCTTGTTTGACATAATCTTGCGAAACGACAGTGGTTCGTAAGATCAACGAGGAACACAGTTAACGGGAATGACCCAATCCAATATAGTTCTTAATCCGATCCAGGTGAAGATGTTGTTTTGTACAGCTACAAGGTATGCCTTCCCTAAATTTGCTCTCGTTCTTTCACCTTCTCCATCTTCCTTCCTTCTTTCTTTGCCTTATGCCCTCAATCTGAGCTCCTATGCCCATTCCCCACGCTCCAATGCGGATAAAGTATCCAACCTTGAAATTGCCCAGAAGATTGCCGACACCCTTATCAGTTCATCCTCAGGTTCTAACAATTTCCAACCAACCATGGAACCGCAGTCTCTGCTCTCGTTGATCAATCCCCATATTATCCACCTTGTTCTCTCAAACCCCCGTGTCCCACCTCGTTCTTGCTTAGCCTTTTTCAACCTCCTCAAAAAAAATAATTCCCTCACTGCTCATAAGCCTGACCTTCAGTCCCATGTATGTCTCATTTTTAAGCTCTACCATGCTCGAGAGTTTGCGGCAATGAAGAATATTTTGAATTGTATTGTCACTGATGGGGAGCTTTGTTGCCCTGCTTTGAGTATCATTGCTTTGTTTGATAAAAGAGAACCCAGATTTATTGCAAGGCTATGTGATATGTTGTTCAGGGTGTATGCAGATAATAGGTTGTTTGAAGAGGCCTTCATAGTCTATGATTATTTGGAAGAAAATGAGTTGGTAATGGAGGAGAGGTCTTGCTTTTTACTTTTGCTTGCTTTAAAAAAATGTGATGAGGTGGACTTATTGCTTAGTTTTTTTCGTCGGATGGTTGAGTCAGGTAGGGTTGAAATCAGAGTTCAGTCTTTGACACTTGTGATTGATGTATTATGTCGGAGAAGGGAAGTTAAAATAGCCAGGGCATTGATGGAAGAGATGGTAGGTAAAGGCATTGTTAAACCAAATGTATTCACTTACAATACATTGTTGAATGCATACATTGGAACTAAAAATGAAAAGGGGGTTAATGAGATATTGAAATTGATGGAGAAGAGGCAAGTCATTTATAATTTGGCCACATTTACTCTTTTAATACAGTGGTATGCAAGTTCTGGCAACATTGAAGAAGCTGAAAAGATATTTGAGGACATTCACAAAAGAGAATTAGAACCAGATGTTTATGTGTATACTTCATTGATAAGTTGGAATTGTAAAGTAGGAAATCTTAAAAGGGCTCTTGCTTTGTTTGATGAAACGACTGAGAGAGGTATTGTTCCTAATGCTCATACTTATGGGGCCTTAATTAGTGGTGTCTGCAAGGCGGGCCAAATGGAGGCAGCAGAAATCTTGGTTAAAGAGATGCAAAGCAAGGGAATTGACATAAATATAGTAATATGTAATACAATGATAGATGGTTACTGTAAAAGAGGAATGATAGACGAAGCTTTGAGACTGCAAGTTATCATGGAAAGCAAAGGATTTGAAGCAGATGTGTTTACTCACAACAGTATTGCTAGTGGGCTATGTAAATTGAATAGGTATGAGGAAGCCAAGAGGTTTTTAACTGCAATGGTAGAAAAAGGAGTGGCTCCGAATGTCGTGAGTTGCACTACATTTATTGATATATATTGTAAGGAAGGAAACCTTGCAGAAGCTGAGAGGTTCTTTAGGGATATGGAGAAGAAGGGAGGGGTACCTAATGTTGTTACATATAATACTATGATTGATATCCATAGCAAGAAAGGGAAGATGGAGCAAGCTCATAGGCTAAAATTTGAAATGATAGACAAAGGGTTATTGCCAGATGTATATACATACACATCGCTTATACATGGGGAATGTGTTGCTGGCAGGGTAGATGAGGCAGTGAAACTTTTCAATGAAATGTCATTAAGGGGTATAACCGGAAATGTTGTGACTTACACAGCAATTATTTCAGGTTTGTCCAAGGAGGGGAGAGTAGAAGAATCCTTCAAATTATATGATGAGATGATGGGGATGGGCCTTACACCTGACTATAGAGTTTATACTTCACTTGTAGGTAGTCTTCATATATCCTGCTCTCATGATGCCATACAACAAAAGTAAACATGTCAGATACAACTTCGGCTGGCCACATATTAGTTTGGCAATTGGCATTTACACAAGAGGCTATCAGTATATTGCTAAATAAGCTTATGAAGTTAGAGTGATGCTCTTTTGAAGCCAAATGAGCAGAACTGGGAAAAAGGAAAATCCAGTTCCCATGGTATCAAAACTGGAGTTTGGAAACTGGGATTATGTACAGACGTTCTAAAGTGGGGTAATATACAAACCTTCTAATGTTGGTTTTCTTTTATTTATTTTTTTTAAAGGTTTTATTTTGACTAATAATGGATTTCTTTTGAGCTTTGATCTTTTAAATCCTAAGCAACTAGGAAAGTGTAAAGAAAATGGGGACAAGGAAATATAAGGAGAAAAGTGAAGGAAAACAAAACTATGTTATTGCAAGACTTAATAATAGTGTGTATGCCTGGGTCTGCCTACTTTTTGCAACTACCCAGGTTGCACCAAGAGCTGTGGTTGCAACTTTCTTGACAGCGAAACTGACAAACCAACACCAAAACACTTGCCTATAATCCCAAACTGCCATAAATCCCTCAACAGAGAGTTAGCATCAATCATAAATCAACAACTTCACTAACTGAGAAATCACATTAAATTATCACCACAACATCACTCCAAAAGCTTTAACAGAGATAATTACAATAGCCAACAACATACAAAATTTAGAAAGCCCATCCAAAATTTGGAGGTGCCGGCAGCACCAAGCACTTCATTTGGAAGGTATCCCTGTACCATGCTAACTTAATTGTAGTCAGGACTTGAGTATTTCTATTTTCTTTTCTTCTGTTTCTTAGGTCCTTGAGGTGGCCCCTTCACTGGTGCAGCCAGAACCTCAAAGAGAGGTGCTGGCTTCACCTAGGTGCACCCGCACCTCAAAATGAAACGCGCAACCCCCAAATAGGTTGCTGCTGCTGCTTCACCTTGGTGCAGCGAGCACCCTCATTGTGAAGTCTTGGGAGGAGTGCAACAATCAACGTCTACACTAACGATATGTTATTTTTGAGTAATATCTGATCATAATTAATGAATCCTCTAGTGCTTTGCCAAGGATCATGGAGGCTTCTTTTTTGTGTTCTCCATCAGTAACTATATTCCCTTTCTACAATATAAATGTGTAGTTTTGTACTGATTTTTGCTGATGATCAGCCTATGGCATATGTGATATGACAATTGGCATAAAGGGTGCCGCATGTTTTACTTCTCTGGTTGGGGAGAAGAAAGCTCTTCTTAAATGTAGAGCATAATTCTCTAGTTGTCTACAATTTCCAAGCTCTGTCTTGTTGACGTTTGTAGCTCACTTGACTAGGCTTCATTTTAATCTTGAACGGCATTTATGATTTATGTATGCCAATTGAGTTGCACCTTTTCTTCATTTTATGATATCTATGGAAATCTTTTCAGAGCTCTGGAGATAAATAATTCTGTCATGTTTGCGTCACTTCAGTGCCTAGATTTTATGATTACTTTATTGAATTGGAAATTAGGAATAGAACTCTACTCCTTGGAAAAGGCTCCTGGCTCCACATGATTATAGTTGTATCAGTAATTTAACATGCCAATTATTATATCAGTTATATATTTGAGTGAACAAAATAGGTTTTTCTACATGCCTTTTGTTATACTGTAGTATCTGCTTGCAAAATCCACTTTATAACGAATAAAGATCTGGTCATGTCTTTAGACCGGATGTCCAATCAATCATGGCCGTCTTTTTTTTTAACGGATGGCCACGATTAAAAAAAAAAAAAGAAAAATCATTTAAAAAAAACATAAAAACGTGAAAAATCAAGGCCGTCTGTTTTTGCACTGACGGCCATGATTTGACAGGACCGCGACATAACCGGATCTGGATTCCTTTATAACGTAGTTGTTATATAGTTGGATAAATCATAAATAATAAAAAAGTAGTCAATACTCATCTGAAGTAATGGTAAACTTGTCACTGATTTAGTCTTTCCCATATGTACATGTACAACTACAGGGAGATGGGTAGGTGGTTTAGAGGGGAAAATTGACCCTCTTACTGTCTTACAGTTGTATCAAGGACAGCTCCAAGAAGCAGCATGTGCCAAACCAAGTGGGGCAAGGGTCATGGGCACTGATTTTAGCTTTCAGTTAAGCATATCGTTGCCTATGGTACATTGAATGTGAACAATCTGTATCTCCTCTAAGTTTTGCCTGCAGATCATGAACTGCCTTATTCCAGTTGTGCAGCATCGTAAACCAGAGCTTTGGAGAGTGAATTTGAGTGGTGATTCCGTCTGTAGTATCTCATCAACAGACTGGATTTGTGGCTTTTCGATAGCAATAAAATGGAGCAAGATAGTTTTAGCCTTTTAGGGATGGGGAAAAAGTTTGAGTTTGAATACCATTGCTGGTTATCTTCAGGAGCACTTGGAGTTACCTTGTATAGAGAAAATAGCTGCAGCCAAATAATGCAGGTAAATTGATTAAAGGTGAAGGTAGACATATTATTGATTCACTGCTTGTGAAAGATCCATGGTTCTGGTGGATTCTGCGCGAATTGGCCTTATGGAAAAAGTAGAAATAAGAAAGGTTAATGAATTATGCTGATGTCCTGCAATCTGTATCCTCTGCTTCTTGATTTTGGGGGGAGGGGGAAGGGGAGGCTGATAGAACTGGACTAGTTTTGCCAGTATTACATTAGTTATATTTATATCATTTTAACCTCATAGCCCTCATGATCCATTATATGTAACAAGTTTGATCTGAAATCCAATTCTTGCCCATTTAGTAATTTATATATTCTAATAATTTGTTACTGGTAATTGGATTCCATTCCTATTTTCTCTATTCTTTTATCTCTCTTTTCTTTCTATTATAAACACTGTATGGTTGAAATGTGAGCCTCTTATCACCAGGGACGGATCAGAGGAGGGCAGGCATGGGTCCTGGCCCCGCCTCCTCCAAAGCCAAGCAGCATTATATATTTTTGTTTAACTCCAGGATCTATTCCTTGTGTCGCTACTCGATGCTGGAAACATTTTCCAAAGAGTGATTGCAGGCAATTTAAAACTCTCCACACTTGTTTGGCTACTAGTGATTTATTCATATGGTGAGTTTGTCTCATTCCAAGCCCCCCTTTGCTTTTCCGTTGGCAAATTGTCTTCCAACTGAGAAGGTGCATTTTTTTATTTCTCTTTATTAAAGCCCCAGACGAAGTTTGTAGTAGTTGAATCATTTTGATTACAATAAGTATTTCTTTGGCAGAGTCACACTGGATAACTGATACAAGAGGCTGTGCCTGTACTGACTTTGCCAAGGTTACTCTTCCTGCTGTGATAGTAATCTGGCTTTCCAAGACTGCAGCTTCCCTTGCACCACAATTTGTTTTGGATGTCTATCAGGATTTGCATCCTTTTATATATACATATATATATATATATATATATATATATATATATATCCTTTAGAAGCTTCATCGGCCCTCCTTTAGGTGATTTTTAGATTCATCCATGCTTATCTCTATTTGAGTAAGCTTAAAATTTTGATGAATGAAACATACGTGACTTCATTTGTGTGCATTTTAACTGATGTTAAAATGTTTAGATACTCTCTTTATTCTATATGAATAAAGGTGATACTGAAAAGTTTCAATTTATAATTATAAACTTGTAGAGCTTTTTCTCCTCATTGTAATAGATTGTTCTTTTGCTAGTTAGCATGGACATGGGACAAGAAAAATTCTAAAAAAGGCAAGACATAACAAGACATGTATATATATATTTTAAAAATAATTATATATATAATTAAACAATACAAATAGAATTTTAAATAGATTCATATTTGATCAAAATATTAAATATTTATATTATAAACTCACCAAAAAAGAAATATAAACTTGTATGAAATATGAATATATCATCAAAAAATAAGTATAAGTACAAGGGATATTATTAAGTCGTTCTAATCCATCATTTCATAATAAAAAACAATTGCAAATGAATCTGAATTAAAAAAAACACTTTTTTTCTAAAAAAATGAAAAAAAATGACAAGTTGTGTTTAACCTATTTTAAGTTATGTCAGTCGTGTGTCCGAGCTGAAAAAATTATTTTTTATTTAGACACGTTCGTATGCATGTTGTGACAGTATTTAACACTACAACGAGTCATGGGGACACAGTAGTAAAATGGTGTGTCTATACTTCTTAAATCTTTTGTAAACTATTATATGTGTTCAATTGACAACATTGATATTAGTTGTTAACTTGTGTGTAGATAAAAGTTATAAATACTGCAAATTGATGAACTATACATAATATTAATATTATTCTCTCAAAAACAATAATGATAATTAAGAATAAGAAAGGCCGCCACTCTTTGTAACTTTTTGCTGGTGCCTAATACAATAGGTAATTCCGATGGAACTAAAAAGAAAATCATTTACGAGAGTTTAGATATTAACTCAAATTCTTAAATTTAAATATAATCACCTAATTACCCAAAATCTTGGAAAAAAATTTGACTTTATAATCCAATCTACAATATTCACAAGAAATATTTTCCTATTTTTCATCAACATCAACTTCCATCCTCGAAATTTCTTGCAACCCTTTGCATGTTATGAAAGAGTACAAAGATCTTTGATTCTGAAACACAACACGATTGTTCATCCACTTGCTCTTAATAAAATTTTCCACCATCTTCCAACATCTTTTAACTTTTGATGCATTGATACGCATAAATGAGAGGTTATCTGTACCGTATGCATATCGGATATAGATATACATATGATACGCTTGTTGATACGATGTGGAAGTCCCACATCGGTTCCGCATACCAAAACGGGATGGTACTTAAGTTGCAGAGGCACCCTCCCCTAACGGACTAGTCTTTTGGGGTGAGTTCTACCTTTGCAACTTGAGTTCCTATCATTTGGTGCTCTCGTTGAGAGGGACTTGAACGGTTCCCTTTGTCGGCAATGCAGCGGGAAATGGCTACCTGGTGCCCACAAGCGGTCCGGAGTGAAAGCCAGCGTCCGGCCTCAACGGGGGTGCTATGATACGATGTGGAAGTCCCACATCGGTCCTGCATGCCAAAACGGGATAGTACTTAAGTTGCAGAGGCATCATCCCCTAACGAAGAGATTCCTTGCATGCAACCCTTTCCTCAATTCAGTTTTGAATACAAAGTAACAAAGATTCTCCAAATAATTCAACCAAAATCAAATACACAATTTGAGTTTAAAAATCGTTCACACAGACTTGAAAAACTTGCCTCCTGAGGCTTTGAAAAACAGTGAAAAACTCTAATCCATCCAAGGGAAGAGCAGCAACCTCATCATCCCAATCCTAGCACCTCCAAACAACGGATAGTAGTGGAGCTTGAGGAGCAGAGACCGCTGAGAGAGAGACCACCAAGAACGAAATCGCCGAGCAAGAGAGTCGACAGGCAAGAACCTTCAATCTTGGTCAAAGTCGAACAGAGAGAAGAGGAGTGCCTTCTGGAATTTGGTAAATCGTAATAAGTTCCTCTTTCTCTTGGTAGGTAAGAGTTATTGCCTTTGATTGACGATTTTCTTTATTGGCTTTATTTTATGGAGCATTTTTTATTTATGTGAATATTCAATTGAAACAGATGGAGCATGTGTTTAATTTATGAAATATAGAACTCCATAATTACGCGCACGTTTAAACAAATCAAAGGCAATACCTCCATCTAAAATATAAATCAAAGAGTTAGATTGATTTTTATATCTAAAAAATATAGATTTATTCATTTTGTTCGTAGTAATCAAGACTTTATTTTGTTTAATTTGATTTAGTGGGTTTTATATTTTTTTAATTTAGGTTTAACTAGTATGAATTGTACATAGTATAATATAAAGGCTTTTTATTTATTTTTATACACTCATAACTTATAAAATTAAAAACTAATAAAAATTTAATTAAATATAAATATAAATAAATCCTATAAATATATATATATATATATATATATATATAATTATAAATTATGAGAATCTATGTAATAGTTATAGAATATGAGAATATATTTTATAGTCATATTGATTCATTTTAGTTTGATCAATTTATATTTATTTTTAATATTTTTTTAATATCTTAAATAATTTTAGCATAAATCTCTAATTAGTAATTAATATCCAAGCAAATATTAATTTTTTTAAAAAAATAATATTTTTTATATTTTATTATAATATTTTTATCTATTTCTTTTTCAATTTTAAAAAATAAAATTAGTTCACAATAAAAACAACATTAATCATTGAGTACAATTACTGATTATGGAATTTATGTTATTTAAAAAGTAATCCTCTATTATAAAAATTAGATAAATAAAAAAGGAAAATTATTAAAATGATTTATTTCTTTTTGTATAAATATTTTAAGTATGACCTATTCATATTATCTAATTAATGTTTATTTTAATATAATATAATATTGATGTAAGTTAAGTTATAGTGATATTATATATATATATATAATTTAATTGGGATAAATATCTGGATTGATTATTGTGATCATGTGAAGAAACATTATCAATTTGTTCTTAAATTATATCCATATTCGAGATATTTACCTCATAGATATTCTATTATTATTGATTTAAACTTTTTAATGATCATTATTGATTATATATGGTGTAATTTAAGACATTAAATATAATATGTAATTTGCATTAAGTTTTATTTATGTCACATGTTATCAAAATTTATGATAATTGATTATATTAATGTTATTTGAATGAGAATATAATTATTTAAAACTATTATTATTTAATTATATATATTTATATCATTATTATCATATTAAAATCATTTAAAATTAAAAAAAATTATTGTTTAAATGTATTCAAAACATTTCTTAAAATTTTTTTATTTCCACAAATTTTTAAAATATTTCAAAATATTTTTATTTTTTAAATGACTAAAACAATAACTCAAAACAAAATTTAATAACATATAAACAATTCAACCTCACTTTTCCCTTGTCTTCATCTTCTGAACACATCAGAATTAGACCCTACTCATACTTTGCTTCTCTGTGACCCTTTTCTACAGCCTCTTTCAACCTCCCAAGACCTGTATTCACCTTTAAAGTGCTGAAGTATTATACCATTCCTCTCTATATAAGCTCTCTGAGTTGCCACTTTTTCTGCAACGTTTCAAGAATGATGATTCTTTGTTAGTGATAAACCATGGAATGAATGGAAACTTGTCCATGAATATATGTAATCTTCTCCTGCAACTTTGTGAAAGTCTCTGTACAAACTTTGGCCTTATAGAGGTCAACCATAGAAGTAGATGTAACTCGAGCTAAAATTTCTGATAACAACTCAGTTGGAAGAGATTAATTGTGGTGGTGAACTCATGGTTCTTTCTTTTGTAAGTTTTGTTGCTTTCTTTCTTCACACATAAAAGCGCCATTGATGAAAAAGCTTCTGATGTTTTGAGTTTTGAAGGTGTGTTTCTCTTTATATATATAGGGACTTGTTTTATCACTTTTATTTTTATTTTTTTATAATTTTTATTTTAAGAAACAATGTAAAAGAATTTTAAAAAAATTGAAAAAATTAAAAAGAAAATAAAACAAAAATAAAAAAATTTATAACACAAATATTCAAAAATAAATCAAAAAATAAAATAAAACCAAGAAAAAGTAAACAAATTCTTTTGATTTTTGTTTTTAATTTTTTAATTTTTTTTAATTTTTGTAAATTCTTTTACATTGTTTATTAAAATAAAAATTATAAAAAATATAAAAATAAAAAAATAAAAAGTTAGCCGTAGAGTATTGCCATAACAAGACCCATATATATAAGAGTAATTTTCCTTTTTCTTAGTTTTATAGGAAATAGAATTATGATATATAAATCATTTCCTTTTTCCTTCTTGAATTAGGATTAGTGTTTTGAGAATCGAACTGGACCAATTGGTCAGACTGAAAGAACTAAAACGATTCCCTGTAAAAATCAAAGGTACAAAAAACCAGTAAAATTGGTGAATCGACATTGACTCGGTAAAAATAAGAGGAATTATACGAGTCAGCGATTCCCCCAATTACTGAGAAGAGGAAAAATGAGGGAGAGAAGTGGCCGATGGTGGTCTATGATGCTCTCATGAATGAGGAACTAGAAGGTTGCAACACTCATATTCTTCATAATCTTCAATTGCAGAAGTTTAATCCTCTATAAATTTTACAAAAATGGTATTTGACTTTGGAAGAGAACAAGAAGATTGCAGTGTTCAGAAATTGAAGGAGGAGAAGGGAAGGAGGAGAAGAAGAGGAAGTGGAAAATAAAAAATAGGTCATTAATTATATGATACAACTTGCAAGACTTGACTCTTCAGTTCCCCGCACACGTCACCACAATTATCAAAATGTGAAGAAGTAGAAACAAGTGCTCATTAGTTGTATTTTGGTATTGGAATTTGGTATTCCCACAATTTTAAATTTTGGTGTCTTTCTTGGTATAAATTTCAAGGGAGGGGCTATCCTACAGACCCTCCCATTTTTTTATTTTTTTACTTTTTTAATTTTTTAAGTTTTTTTTAAATTTTTTAAGATATTTTTAAAATTTTTCTTAAATTTTTTTACATTTATTTTACTATTCATCTATAATTTTTTTTACTATTCATTTGTAACTTAAAAAATTTTACAAAAAATATAAAAAATTTTAAAATTTTTTTTAAAAATTAAAAAAATAAAAATAAAAATAAAAAAAGTTGTCTACCCCCACAGAAATAGGCCAGTGTTCCAAATTTCAAGTTTGTTTTAATTATTATATAAGGATAAATAATGAAATTAATATTATATATATAAATAAATAAAGAGAAATATGATATGATTTGAATATTTAATAATATTTTAAGTATGTTAATATTTATTAATTGTTTATTTATATTTTAATTAATTAATTATTAATAATTATATATATTATATTATATATATAATATATAATTTAAAAAATTAAATATTTTTTAATTCAAATCTAATTCGATCACGATTTGACTATTGTTTGACCCCTAGCCTCTATGGATGAACATTAATTAGGATTTTGAAACATAAATCCTGTGTTTGGATATTATTACTTGCGATGTTAATTAATATAGCAATATTATATGCATGGGCAGATTAGTGTTTTTAATCGCTAGGAACAATTAGCAATTCACGTTCATTGTCAAAATGCATTTATATTAGTAATTATACAAAATAATAATAATTTTTTATAAATAAAATATAAAAATATAAAAATATATTTTATATTATATATTTTTAATATGTTATATTATATAGTTTATATATATGGGTGTGCACGCGTGTTGTGAATAAATATAAATAAATATTTAAACATTAAAAATGTTATTTAAAAAAGAAATGCAACATGAGTTGGCATCAATTGACAAAATTATTTACTAGTTATATGTATTATATGTAATTTTTTAATAATAAAATTTAAATTTATAATCGTATTATATATTAATTATTTTTAAAATAAATTTTTTTTCATAGTATATACATAAAATTTGAAATCCGATTGAATTGACTGATTACACCGAAAAATTCATTAATCCTTCTACCAGTCTAATATCAAACCCTTAAATTCGCTTAGCAAAGAATCAGAAAGCCGGGGTCAGAACCAATGAACTGAATCACTTCAAATGGATTATTTTTCTTATTTTTTTATAGAATTCTTTAGTTAAAAACAATATTATTTTGATCATTTTTAATATAAATAAATATAATATATGTATTTTATATTATTTTAAACTCAATTTATGTATATTTAAATGATTTAATAATATTTTATGTATTATTTAATTATTGTTATATTAAAATTAAATTATTTAGTTTTTATATATTAGTAGAGGGCACGTGCGTTTCATGTGTTGAGGAAGAAGTTCTATCAATACTGGCAAAAATTAAACACCTATTCAAACAACGACGAAGACATCTTAGCATATCAACCGAGTTCAACTTTTACCCCCCTTTTAGATATCCATATATATTATTTACTGATTCTTCTTCTTAAGAGATTTTGGATGGCTCTCTTAATTAAGTTACATTATTTGTGCCAGGCTGCCAGCTAGGTACTCGTTAAAATTTCAACTCCAAAGTTATATTCCAGAACCTAGAAAACTTTTAAAGAAGAGAACCGGTGGTAGAAAGAGAAACAAAGAGAAGGAAAGGAAAATGGAGGAGAGATTGGAGTAAGCTCTGTGAACCTCTAGTCTTGGATTTGATCTCATCTTATATAAGATGACATTCTAACATCCTGTTATTATATATGGTCATGATAATTTAACTTTAAGTTAAAGTAGTGAACATAATATAATCTAATAATTATAAAGTAATAAGATACTGTTTTATATATGATAAAATTTGGACGCCTTTGTCCTATCACAACAACTAAGGATTTTATATAGCAAACCTAACCTATGTATACACACTGGTTAGATTAAGGAAGAATTTGGATAAGCTTAACTTTTTAACAGACACTTAAAATAAAATTATTAATTTAAAAAAAATAAGTATTTGGTATTTAGATATAGTTATGTAAAAATAATTTTACTGAAAAAAGTATATTTGTTGCATTTAGATGTTAAAATGTAGAAGTACTTTTGTACAGATAAAATTATTAAAAATAATATGTAAAAATATTTTTATATTGTATTTGGATAAAAAAATATATTTTTTATATTGTGTTTAGATAAAAAGATATTTTATCACAAATTTTAAAAATTAATATTTTTTATATTAAATTTAAAATTATAAAATATATTATTAAGAATTCTTACTTTTATAAATATAAATTTTAAAATAAATTTTTTATTATAATCTGATTAAAATTAAAAAAAATTAAAAAAATTAAAAAAAATTAAATATTAAATGAACATGAATGAAATTATATTAACAATATTAAGATAATGGTGTTCGTAAAATTTTTTTTCTCTTTTATTTGAAATGGCTTTTAGCTAGAAGTATGAAAAATTTACATTTCAAAATAGTTGCTTTTTTAATTTTTTTTTCTTCTAAAAACAAAAGTGATTTTTTTTTAAAAATAAAGTAACTTGTTAAGTAGTTCTTAAACGGGCCCTTAATTAACACTGAGAAGGGGCCTTCAAATGAAAATGGTTTTAAATAAATACCCTTTGCAAGAATGGTTAGCAGTTGTACCTAAATAGTAAATCCATTTTTAACTAAATTTAGAGGATTACTCCGTCCCACTTTTGGGATGGTAAAAAAATTTGTAATGGTAACTTACCTTACCGTCCAAATTTAAATGCAAGAAATAGAAAGTATTTTTTTATTAGAAGATATTCCCTACTGCCCACATTACGGTAGGGGAAATTTTTTATTTTTTTATATTAATTAATTATTTGTTATATCATATAATTTTTTGAGATTTTTTAAATTATAAATGAATAATAAAAAAAGTTATGAATGAATAGTATAAGAAATATGAAAAAAGTTTAAAATATTTTAAATAAATATGACATAAAAAATAATTAATTAATATTAAAAAATAAAAAAATGGATGTAAGATAGTCACTTCTAGGGTAGGGTAGGGTAGGGTGGGGTGGGGTGTGGTGCGGTGCGATTTTTTAATAAACAGCAAATCGCATCGCATAAAGAAATGCGGTGTGGTGCGGTTTTTTAAAATTTGACATGAAAATCACACCGCACCATACCACATGTTTGCGGTGTGGTGCGGTTTTAACTGCAGGTTTAATTGTAAATATAAAAAATAAAAAATTTTGATACATAACTAATAAAATAACCTTAATTTAATAATTTAATAAAATAATCTCTACAATTGATTTTAAACAAAAGTATAACACAATATTTTTCCCTTAAAAAAAGAGAGAAATATAACAGTAAATTCAACCAAACGACAAATTAAATGAAAAAATGAATACAAAGTTTCAAGTTTTTAGAATGAATATTATAGCAATAGCCAACACCAATAGCAATTTGGTGAGATAAATCAAAATCAATAACCAATCATACATTATACATCAAATGAAGATAGAGAAATAAAAAAGAAGCAAGAAAAAAATTTATTTTGATAAAATGAAAAATAAATAAATTTTATATTCAACCAAGTCTTCTTGGATCATTTTCATAAAATATTCTTTTTGGGTTCTCTATAAAGTTGTAAACAATTAGAAGTAAAGTAAGGTTTATATTAATATACGGTACGGTGCGGGCAAACTCGCGGTTTGAACTTCTCAAACCGCTAACTGTACCGCACATTTCAGTTAATTTATATTTTAAACCGTACCATACCGCTTGAACTGCGGTGCGATCTCGGTACGGTGCGACTTTACGGTTAATTTCGCACCGCTGTTCACCCCTAGTCACTTCCTTCTTCTATTACTAAGAAATATAGACTTGTATTTATTACTAGGGCCTTACTATCCTACAGTCCTATTTTGAGACTGTAGGGTAACTTTAAAATTTTTTAAATAAGATTTTATTTTTTTTCAAAATTTTAAATTTTTTCTAGTAATATTAAAACTAATGATAAATTTAAAAAAAAATAAAAACAATCAAAAAAATTTAAAAATAATAACACATTTAAAAAAGTAAATATTTAAAAAAAAGTAAAAAAAATATGAAATCATTTTACAAAATTTCAAAAAAATTATTATAAATAAAAAATTAATAATAATATAAACAAAGAAATTAATAAAAAAATTAAAAAAAAAAAGTAAATTTAGGAAATTGTAGCTTAATCCCTTATACTATATCATGCAAAAAGTTACAAATACATTCATTAAAAAATGAAACGTTCACCGCTTCAGGCATAGCTTAATTTTTTCATTTTTTTAAATTATTTTTTTTAATAATATTAAGTTTTAAATTTTTTTAATAAAGTAAAAAAGAATACAAAAAGAATTAATAAATTTTTTAAAAAAGAGCAAATTTGAAAGAAGTTTTAAAAAAAATCTAAAAAAATACAACAAATTAAAAAGATACAGATAATAATAATAATAAAAAGCTGGTGGGAGACTTTGAATGTAGTGTGGCTGCATGGAAGTGGGCAGTAGAATAGTCATATATAAAAATATTAAGAAATATATAGTGATTAGGGCAACACCTCCCTATAACCCCATTTTGGGGCTTCAGGAGAATTTCTGACATCAAAATCATATATTTTTTTAATTTTTTATCTTATTTTTTTTTATTTTTTAACATTAATTAATTATTGTTTAGGTCATATAATTTTTTAAGAAAATTTTAAAATATTTTTAAATTTTTCTCACAATTTTTTCTATTTTTTTATACTATTCATAATAAATTTTTTAATACTATTTATTTATAAGTATAAAAAATTTTAAAAAATACAAAAACATTTTAAAAAATTTATAAAAAAATATATAACATAAATAATAATTTATTATTATTAAAAAATAAAAAAAAATATAAAAGTTTGTGGCAGTAACTTAGAGTTCTCTGTAAAAATAACTATGATCTACTTGAGCTACCAAATCAAAAAGGGGAGTTTTCTCAGGATAAAGGATAAGGGGCACACTCCGTGGGTGGTAGGAGAGTTTTTAAATTTTATTTTTTTAGATTTTTAGGTTTTTTTAATCTTTTTTATTTTTTAAAATTAATTAAGTTTTTTTATATCATAAATTTTTTGTAGAATTTCTTGGGATACTTTTGTATTTTTTGTAAAATTTTTTAAGTTACAAATAAATAGTAAAAAAAAATTATGGATGAATAGTAACATGAATGTAAAAAAATTCAAAAAAAAATACAAAAACATCTCAAAAAATTTTGAAAAAAATACATAATATAAAAAATATTTAATTAATTTTAAAAAATAAAAAAAATTTAAAAAATAAACTTAAAAAATAAAAAAAATAAAAAAAGAAAAAAATGGGTGGGGCTGTAGGATAGCCCCTCCCAAAGGATAAACAACTATGAATTTCAGCCCAATTAAAAAACCAACAAGAATCAAAGGAAATAAAAAAAAAAAAAGTATTTTTCTCAAAGATATAAAACTATGACTTTAAAGGAAATCTCCTAGCATAAGTGAACTAATACAAAGAGATACAGATTTACAGATTATATCCTATTTTTATACTGATCATTTAGTTAGATTATAGGGTGCAAATATGAATTAAATCTAACTGAACGTTTCAGTTCAGAGGGGAAACAATGAAGAAAAAGTAATTAAACTGATTTGAGAAAGCAAAAATCCTAGGTGGGGATTGAGTCCTCATAGAAAATGATGCTCCAACTATGGAATTGAAGGGTTGAAAGGATGTATATCTACCATCAGTCTATCAATGGAGTTGAAAAAATTACCCAACCTACAAGAATGCAGAATACTTGGCAAGGCTTGCCTTTCATAAAGGAATATAATAATACCCACGTTAATTACTCTTTAGGAGAAGTTAGATGATTGAGGAATGCTTCGAGCAATCATATATCAATACGTAAAAGAAAAAACGAAAAGTAATTTTCTTATTAATGAGCTAAAATCATTCATAAAATTTCTAAGGTAATGTAACAATCATTAGCAAAATTAAGAAATCATTTCTTTCACTTAATTTATCAGCAATAGAAATTAAAGTATACTCAGAGTAATCTAAAACAGCAAAATTACTCCAACATGAACAGTAAAAAATAAGCCACACATGCTTTGGAAGAAGTCTCACATTGCATGAATAAGTTAGTTGAGTAAAGGATATAAATACACGACATCCCTCACCTCACAAATTAACTTTTGGAAGATAAGTTCCATGACGGACTATATCTCAAATTCAATATGAACATTGTGATTAAGATTTGAAAACACACAAATACCTTAGATTTGATCTCTTACTATATCAAAAGCCAGAACAGAGTGAGTAAGCTCTAATCCCAGTCTCAAGCGAGTCAACATGTGACTTTGAAACCAAGAGAGTGGGATAGGTAAAGCTTTAAGCAAAAATATGTGGTGCCTTCCAAAATTGGGGATAAAGATAAATCTGTGGTACGAAAAGCCCTTGCAAGAGCAAAGATTTAGGTCAGAGAGGAGAAGCTGATAGAGAAATGGGAAGAGGAAGTGTGAAGCAGACAAATTCTTCTCTATAATCAAAAGAAGTAGAGAGTCCAATGCCTTTGAAAGTAAGACACCATCCTATCATCAATTAATTAAAAGACAAGTGGAGAATTAAAAAAAATGCAAACCAAAATGCAGAAGGAGTTAGTATTCTGAAAAGATAGTGCAAACTCAAGTAAATAATAAGCCATTAGAAAAGCAAATAGTGATATTCGGAAAAGGATACAGCAAATGAACAAAGATGCAGAAACATATAGTGTAACTCAAACTCAGTTAACGTTCTACATGACCTGTTTTCCAGAATTTCATAATTTTTAGTCCAATTTCAAAATTTGGCCATTGGACCACAATTTTCCAAAATTAATTAAATATGTACATTGAAACCCTGAAGGCAAGAAAAGAAACCCATAAGTCCACATTAAATTAATATCCCAATATTTAAAAGCCGAAATCACTGAGAAGCATAAAAGAATGTAAGTAAGAACCACCATGAACCTCAAGGATTCATTATACTTTCCCATGTCAACAAAACCAATCCAAACACAGTCTAATTTCCTAATTACCAATGCAGCAAATACCCAGAATGCAAAATTTGAGTTACTGAATCAAATGAGTCTACAAAAACTGAAACCGGAACCAAAATAACAATTTTCATTATCTGGCAATCAATATCGGCTAATTCCAACAAGACCATCGAAAAATTGAAACCATAACCAAAATCACTATTTTCATTCTCTGGCACAATCAGTAGCGGCTGAATTCAACAAGAGCATAAAGCGAATAAAAGGTAAAAAAAAAAAAAGGAAAAATAAATGCAGATAAAGAAGGAAAGAGAAAAACCAATCTGTAGTTTCAAGGAAAAGAGTGTTTAGTGTTGACAATTGATAAGATATCAAGATTGATTGTTAAAATCGTTGAAAAGTTTGGAGAAGGAAAGAGGAGAGAGAGAAAGACAGGTTATTCGAGACTCAAACTAAATTTGGTAGATGACCCAGTAAACCATCACCTTATTATGTAATCCTGACAATGAAATTGAATTCAATGCTCTAAAATTTAAGATTGTTTCCAAGCACAAAAATTAATTCAATTAAGTTCATTAAGACAAATTCAATTGAATTCTGTATAGATTTTGTTCCAAATATATTCTTAGAAAATTATGATCTTTGCTTAATAAATGCTATCTTAAATCCTTAAATTATGATGTAATCTTTATTTTGTATAATTATTAATTTACTATTTTTTATTAAAATTTATTGTATTTTTAAATTTAATTATATGTTTGTGAATCTAATTGTAATTAAATAAGATTTAATAATTAAATATGAGAACTAAAAAAAAAAAAAAGTGACCCTCAAGCCGGCTTGTTTGGCCCGCAGGCTGCTTATAGGGCAGGTTTAGGTATCAAAAGTGCAACCGGTTTAATGGTCGACCCATCACCGACTGATACGACCTATTTGACAATAGTAAACTGTTACGCAAGTAAATAATTTTGAAAGAGCGCTAGTTTGAGACAAGGTATTAAATTTTGTTTCGAGATATCGTTTCGGCTATTCAGGAAATGGAAACGTTTCGAAACATTTTGAAAATTTCGTGAAAACGGATGATTTTTTAAGAAATATTTCGAATAAGTTTAAATAATAATTTTTTTTAATTATAAAGGATTCTAACATGATAATAATAAAATAAATATATATAATTAGATAACATAGTATTGAATAATTACATTTTCATTCAAATAACATTAATATAATTAATGTTCATAAATTTTGAAAATGAAACAAAATGT
>JASKGM010009948.1:0-38424 GCA_034509205.1 Ceratonia siliqua | reverse complement strand
GGCTTATAAGGCCCTTAGGCACCCTCCCCTTACGAGCTAGCTTTTGAGGGTGAGTTCTACCTAGGTGGTTCTTATCACATTGTTATATGCAAATTCAGCCTAGGGAAAGGCATGGTCCCATGCTTTAGGCTTCTCACTGCAAATGCATCTAATAAGATTCCCCAAATTTCTATTTGCCACTTCTGTTTGCTCATTAGTCTGAGGATGTGCAGTACTGAAGTACAATGAAGTATCAAACATCTTCCATAATGTAAGCCAAAAATGGCTCAAAAATTTCGAATCTCTATAAGAGGTGATGGTTTTAGGAACCTCATGCAATATGTTATGTGCCTATTTTTCTAGAATACTTCGAAGGATCCTAGTTCCTCCTTAGTAGGGTAATTCGAGGTACCTTGGGCCTCCCAAAACAGCACAATGTTGAGTTTATAATTTTCTGGCTCTTTTATTCCATAATTTTCCAAACTAAGTAGTCTGTAGATACCTTACATCAGAAATGAAATAACAATTTAAAAGGGCAGCCATAATGCTGAATTAAAAGACATTTTCTTAGACATTAATCCTGCTAATCATAATTAATATAATACAAAAAACGTAACCTATAATTAACTCCCCATTAATGACTAGATTTGACTGTCTTGCCAGCAATTATGCTCTTTCTCCTTCTGCTCGAAATTCTGGATCATTAATGACAATTGCCTTTTCAAATATCTTGCCTTGATTATTACCATGTGCATTCAAATTCTTACTCCTTTTATAGTATACAAATCTGATTTGGGGTCTAAAATTAAATGATTTTAGTTAGCTACCACTCCAAGATTTCAGGCCCGTAACATTCCATCTCCCATGAAAACATCCTTGTCCTTAAGGATGAAAATTCCCTCACTCTTTTTTTCTTTTTGGTTCTTTTTCTTCTTTTTCTTTTTCTATCGGCAGCACATCCTTCTATTGGCAAGAAATAAAAATCCTTCTCAAATTTGACCCCTTGCACCTCTGAAGTCAGTCCTTTGCAAAGACCACTAGCCCTTTTATTGTCACTGGCTACTATTACTTCATGTTGGTAATATATTGCTCGGTAAAGCAAGATGTATTTCCCAATTTGATATAAATACATTTTCAATATTAATAAATAAAGAGTTTATTTATGTAAGCTTTATTTTTTAGCTATTAAAGTTCCTAAATTCTAATAAACCAAGATACATTTGTATAAGGGTTATACAAAAGGATATATGTATATTTTGATGAATCTAAAACATTACTCACAGTCACTGAATAGAGCTAGTCACTCTATTCAATTAGGATTGTAGTGTCCGGATTACCTCCAAAAAAATAATGTAATTCTTTTCTAAGGGAATGATGAATTTCAAATCATTGAAGTAGTAAACTTCGGATAATGACACTATTAAATGAATTAGAATCAAGTGAGATATTAAGTTCAAGTTGATACCATTACTTTGAACTTGAACTCACATACATTGCATCTGCTAGTAGCATAACTGAAATCTTGATGGATTATGGACTTATATTCATGACCATTATGATCTTTGATATACATGGGCACGACCATTGTGTGACATTGGTCAAGACTTTGTATCTTGGGATCATAATGGGAGTGAACATTCGTAAACATAAATCCAAGAAATAGAGTTCGTAGCATTGCATCACTTCTAGTGATTTCATGAAGACAAGTAACATTTGAGCTTAGTGAAATGATGAATTAGCTACTCATCATTTCTATATAATTTTAGAAAAGTTTTAAAAGGTTATCTGGTTACTTATCGGATGAAATCTAAGACTAAGGGATAAAATTGACATAAACATTAAAATGGTAATTTTACCTTAGGTCAATGGATGGATACGAAGGTTCACATACACGAGGTTTGCAAATTGGACAAATTAATGTTCAACATTGACTTTTTGTAATTTTAAGAATGATCAAAAATGCAATCATGAGTATTTAATGAAGTGACTTCATGATTAATAAACTTGGATTATCTTAATGAAATTAAAATAATCTAAGTTTATTGCAGCTTGAAATTCCTATGTCCAAACGAATTTTCCACCTAACTTTGGAGAATCCAATCCACATTGTTTTGGAATAAATTTAAGATGAAGTTTATTAATAGCATTTCAATTAATGTCTCAATTGATACAACAGTTGTCTTAATTTAGACATAATTATTTTAGGGTAAATATTGTTCCAAACATACTTGAAAATGTGAGAAACATTTTTGTCATTAAAAAGATAAAAATAATTCTTACATTAGTTGTCTAAATTAAACAAGTATTTTTTAATTAAACAATGGAATTTTGAGACAAATGTTTGTCTTAATTAAGGCAAGTATTGTCTCAATTTAAACAACTTTCATCTTAGTAATTATTTTTGGTTTAACTACTTTAAATTAGTATTTGAATTATTCAAATATTTAATTTGAAGAAGTTGATTAAAATTAAATTAAATTCTCATTTAATCAGGAATTTTGGCTATAGCGTTTTATTAGGATAGAGTTAATTTAATTAATTATTTCTTAATGTTGTTACAAAGTTTGAATTGTTCACACTTGTGAAATAACCTCATCCCCATGTGATGGAGAGGTGCACGACTAAAGGAAGGGAATTGGTCTTTGACATGATCAAATATATTCCCTCCTAATTATCCTAATTATCTAAGTGAATAAAAGTTAGAAATTAAAAGAATTTTAATTTCTTAAATAATCTACATTCACTAGGAAACTAACTAAATTAAAGAGATTTAATTAAGTAAAATTCTTTTATTTGAATTTTTAATTCAAGCATAACCAATTAGAAAGTCACACATATTTTATTTAATTGTTAAATAAAATTTTATTATCAAAATTAATAATATAATTATGAATTGATAGACAAAATTAACAATTTGATTATCTAATATTCCCCATTAGTAGACATGTGAATCCTTAATGGTTAGGGATTGAATTTTTGAATTATACTCAAATGCTCTCACATGACCTAGGATTAGCATACTATATATATGCAACATTTCACTTCTCTAGCTGTTTAAGCATATTGAGAGGGGAGAGAACTCTTGTGGGCGTCACATTGAGAAGAAAAATACCTTGAGAGAGCTATAAGATTTTGAGAGAAAAACACAAGAGAGAAAGTGAATTCTTTTGTGTGTTACTAGAGAGTTATTCACGTCATACTAAGGAACAAAGGAGAATGTTTTCTAATTTAATTTTGAAAGCTATCAATTATTTTTCTTTCATTTTTTATTTTTATTCCAATCACTAAGCCTATTCATCGTAGGTTTCGTGGATTGATACTTCTCAAAGAATAAGCAGCCAGTGCGCTTGGTTGGAAAGTATATTATAAGATTAAAGTGATTACAAAAGGTATGTAAAATTCTTATCTATTTTACCTCTCCTTCTAACCATGAATTATTTGCCTATGTGTTTTGTTTCCTCCTGTTTGCAAGTTTCAATGTTTTAAAAAAAAAAATTTAAAACCCATGCTTGTATAATAAACACTTAGGATAAACAACTAAATCCTACACTTCAATGCTTCCTCCTTTGGATGGCTGAATTCCCTTAGAAGTGGTTATGTCAGGATTTAAAAAGTTATGAGTACTTACTAAATCCACCAGTATTGTGAGTGCTTGATCCTCCAACTTTTCCTTTAAATTCATAATTTGAGAAGTAGCTATTCCAGTTATTGCAGGAAGACTTATTTCTAGAAACTCCTCTATTTCTGCTTGTTGTTCGTCCTCCTCATCATCTTCCTTGGCTGCTGAAAAATTTTCCTCCATTAATTTTACGACTGCATTTTGAATTTTAGAAATGCTAGGAGCTGGCATTGGTGGAAGGTTTGATAGGGCAGCGACAAGCTCCCGTACTTTCCCTTGCTGCAGATCTTGGTATTTTGGCTTATATAGACTGGTCAAACCAAATTTTTCTTGAATTTGTTTGGATAACACCATGAACATGGCCTCGATATGCTTCATCTACCTTTCTTGCATTGCCCTCATCTCTTACTGCAGTGATTGTTGCCCTAAATTCAGTGGAATCTTCTCTTCTAGCCTCTCCAAACGCTTGCCTGACGTGACCGACTCTGATACCAATTTGTTATGTGCCTATTTTTCTATAATACTTGAGGGATCCTAGTTCCTCCTTAGTAGGGTAATTCAAAGTACATTGGGCCTCCCAAAACAACACAAGGTTGAGTTTATAATTTTCTGTTTCCTTTATTCCATAATTTTCCAAACTATAAGTAGTTTGTAGATACCTTACATCATAAAGGAAATAACAATTTAAAAGGACAGCCATAATGCTGAATTAAAAGACATTATTCTTAGACATTAATCTTGCTAATCAGAATTAATATAATACTAAAATTGTAACCCATAATTAATTCCCCATTAATAACCAAATTTGACTGTCTTGCTAGCAATTATGCTCTTTCTCCTTCTGCTCGAAATTTTGGATCATTAATGATAATTTCCTTTTCAAATATCTTCCCTTGATTATTTCCTTGTGCATTCAAATTCGTACTCCTTTTAGAGTAATCACCAACCTCTTTCAGATATGAATCCATCTGAGTCAGAAGGGAAGAGAACATGGAGTGTGAATCAAACCCATGTTTGAATTGAAATTGAGATACTGTGCCCATAAGAAATCGCGGAGCCACCCATTAATAACAAGTATTTTTTTTTTCAGATAAATCATTTTTGTCCAGGATTCAATCTTTTATCATCATAAGTTGTTTTGTTATAACTAATATTTATATCTGAAATTATAAACCCCTTTTTCTTGTCTTTTGTAAATTTTTCTATTTGTTTTATGATTGTCTCAAAGTCATCATTCTCTTTGGTTTGCACAACCAAAAAATTACCATTCTAAGATTTCAGGCCCGTAACACAATCTGACAATTTCTCTGAAGAATAGCCTTGCTATGTGGGAGGCATCAGATTCTTCCTGCAGGGTATAAAGTGAGCCCTTTTAGAAAAATGGTCTACTACAACCATAACTGAATCCACTCCCCTCTGGGTCCTAGGCAATCCTAGAACAAAAACCATAGACAAGTCCTTCCAGATATCATTGGGAACAGGTAATGAAGTATAGAGCCCTGTATTATGCAATTGGCCCTTAGAAGTCTGGCACACATAACACTTCTTCACATAGTTCCATACATATGTTTTTAACTGAGGGCAATAATATCACTCTTCCAATATAGCAACTATCCTATCTCTTCTCAAATGACCACTGAGACCACCATCAGACAAGTCTTGAATGAGTTTTTCCCTTAAAGAAGTTCTAGGAATACACAAGCAATTCCCAAAGAAGAGATATCCCTCAGAAACGTGAAGTTCTCCTACTGGTTGATTAGGAAGACATTTATCCCAAATTTCACAAAAATCACCATTATCAACATATAACTCCTTTAAACATTCAAGACCAACCAGCTCTTGTTGCAAGGTTACAAGCAATGTAGCTCTCCAGCTCAAGGCATCAACAACTCTATTAGAAATACCAAACTTATTCTTCAATACGAAAGTAAACTTCTGTAGGAAAGTGGACTACCTCACATGTATACTAGTCTGATGTTTTTGAGTGCTAAGAAATTTCAAGGCCTGGTGGTCAGTATATAAGACATGCTCTCTGAATCAGATATTGTTCCCAATACTTTAGAGCTTTTACCACTGCATAAAATTCTTGGTTGTAGGTAGATCACTTTCTCTTGCATCATTCAATTTTTCACTAAAGAAAGCAACTGGCCTTCCCTCCTAGGATAATATAGCCCCGATACCAATGCCATAAGCATCGCATTCTACTTCAAATATTTTCTCAAAAGAAGGCAAGGCTAGCCCAGGCGTACTGCACAACTTGTCCTTAATCGACTAAAAACTATATTCTTGCCCCCTTTCCCCACCTATACTCTCCTTTCTTCAAACAATCAGTAATAGGAACAACAATGGTACTGAAATTTTTTATATTCCTTTTGTTAAATGTAACCAACCCATGGAAGCTTCTAACCTTAGTGACATTCTTAGGTGTAGGCCACTATCGGATTGCCTTTACCTTTCATCATGCACATGGACTCCTTGGGCACTAATAACATAGCCCAAAAATAAAATGCTAGGAGTCATAAAATCACACTTCTTCAAGTGTATGTATAGCTTATTCTCTTGGAGAGCCATAAGTACTTCCTTGAGATGAAACATATGATCTTTTTCACACCTGCTGTAAATGAGAATATCATCAAAGTATACAACAATAAACTTTCCAAGAAATAGCTTAAGCACCTGATTCATTAACCGCATGAATGTACTAGGTGCATTGGATAATCCAAATGGTATAATAAGCCATTCAAAGAGTCCCTCTTTAGTTTTGAAGGCCATCTTCCATTCATCCCACGGTTTAATTCGAATATGGTGATATTCGCTTCTCAAATCTATTTTAAAAAACACTGTGGAGCCCTCTAACATATCCAACATGTCATCCAACAGCGGGATAGGAAACCTGTATTTCACAGTTATGCGGTTGATAGCCCTACTATTGATACATATCCTCCAACTATCTTTCTTAGGAGTGATAATGCTAGCACTGCGCACGGGTTAACACTTTTTGGATAAGCCTATTCCTCAACAAATCTTCTACCTGTTGCTGCAAAATCTCACTTTCTTTAAGGCTCATTCTGTAATGTGGTAAATTACAGGCTAACCCCAGGGATGAAATCAATTTGGTGCTCAATGTCTTTAACTTGAGGTAGTTGGTTAGGAAGTTCCTTTGACAACAATTCACCGAAATTTTGAAGTATATTTTCTACCTTCTCTAGAATTTTCTTAATTGTTTGTTGTTGCACAGGATATGGTAGAGATTTGATTAAAACCAAATGGATCTCCTGTGACTCCTTGGCATCCTCCTCAAACTCCTTCTCATTCTTTGTCATAATAAGAAAAAACTTCCCCGCCACTTTAGAAGCTTTGGGGTTATCATTAGCACCCTTAGATGGCACCATAACTATATTATGACCCTTCTACTGGAACAAGCAAACATTATCCCTTCCTTTATAAGTAATACCCATATCATATAGCTAGGGCCTTCCTAATAACACAAGTTACATCCATTTCAATGATATCACAAACAACCTCATCAAAATAATGTTTCTCAATAGTGATGGGAACTTTGCACACTTCAAAAACCTTCTCACTAGGTCCCTTCTTAACCCAACCAATCATATAAGGATGATGAGGGTATGGATTAGTATGCAAGTTCAAGTATTCAACTAATTTCCTTGATACGAAGGTATCACTGCTACCATTATCAACAATTAAATTTCAGACCTTACCTCCAATAATACATAATGACTAGAAAATGTTATGTCTTTGGAAGGCTCTCCTCAGGGTGAGGAATAAAGAATCCTCTGAACAATTAAATTAATCTGCTCCCCATCGTCATCTCCTCCAGCTACCTCATATACCTTATCATCAAATTCTAACTGCTCTTGACTCTCTTTATCCTCTTCAGGTTCCATTATGTTAACGGATTTTCTAGAAGGGCATTCATTTGACTTATGCCTTGGTTTTCCACATCTATAACATTTTATTGGAGCGCCTTTGGAGTAGGGATTAATTCCCTTGGAGGAATCTTGATTAACAGGATGCTTACCCCATCTTCCTCGATGAGAACCACTACTACCAGCTTCCTTAGACTGAGTTGTAGGGGTCTTCTAAGATTGGTCAAGCCCACTAGAATGTGGTGCTTTTCCTTTCCCATAATAGACAGTACCATCACTCCACTTCTTCCTGGAGCAAGTTTGTATACCATTAGACTTTTCCGTCCACTCTGCCTTCAATGTCATATTATAAGCTTCATCAACACTCCAAAAGCTTTGGAGTTCAACCTACTCTCTGATTTCTGCCTTCAAACCCCCCAGATATCTTGCCACCCTCTGATGCTCTGTTTTATTCAAATTATTGCGAATAGATAATCTGTTGAACTCGACTGTGTAATCAGTCACTGACTTACTAACTTAAGCACAACTCTGATCCATACGTAACAAGTGTTGCTCATAATCAAGGGGTAGAAACCTGGCCATCAACTTCTGTTTCATCTTTCTTCAGGTTTTAATGGACTGCTTCCCCTGCCTCCTCCTATTTTGCTGCAGCTAATTCCACCAGACTGCGGCTCCACTCTTAAACTTATATGCCACCCGTTTCACCATTTTACTTTCAGGAACTTCCAGCATTTCAAAAAACCTTTCAACCTCGAACAATCAATCTAGAAATTCTTCTGTGTAAATTGCTGTTGAAGGTTGGAATGTCTACCATTAAATCTTCCTGACTCCTGTTATTACCTCTGCCTCTTTGTTCTTGAGGAATAAAATTTTCTTCTTCTGATCCAGAGCTGCTAGTACTCTGTAATATATTATTTCGGCCATTTCTACCATGCATTCGATCATTGAGGGTCTGGGTACCCTGGTTAACATCCATTCTCACCTGCCTAGCACTTCCGTTTACCTTTGTTTGCACTAGGTGTCTATTCCACTGAGCACTAATGCCCATTTCGACCACCAGGGCTCTCAAGTCTGCCATTTGCCTTCTTTGTTCAGCCACATGAGCTTCCAACATTCTCTGTTGTGCGTCAATGGCTCTCTAGATGGATGGGTCACCCCTAGTCACATCAACTAAGTGCGTTCGATCACCGTCTCCACCACTGGCCCCTGTACTTGGATGAGCCATGCTTTGTTACTAGTTATGATGTAAATAGAAACGAAAATAAACCACTTGCAAAAGCAAGAGGCGTGGAAAGTCAGATCACTTGCAAACGCAAGGTGATCAGGAAAGAAACCCTCTCAGGTAGAGCTAAAAAGTGCCAAAACACTATAGCTGAGAGTTCAAAATTATGAATATTGCATTCTGAACTGAAAATTTACATCTGATAGTATTTTTAGAAATGTTTACAAGCGAAAAGTACAAGAATTCCCTCGACACTTGACTAGAAAGACTACAATAGACACATACTACATGAAAATAACAAAACAGCCACTACAGGTGTAAACAGCTAAGAAAACAACAAAATAACAGCAATCATAACAGGCAAGCTCAGAACTAATAATTTCCTAGACTTCTTTAAATTATCCTGCTTATCCAAGAACTCCATGGCAATTTGTTCTATATCACCAAGAGCCATCTTTCTTTTTGACAAGTTGGACAGGGGAAGAGAAAGGGCTTTGGTTGTCTCTAATAATGCTTGTAGTCAGCATTTCTCTAATTAATTTCTTAATTTCTGCCTTCTAGAAATGGGGATATCTGTATGGCTTAACATTCAGAGGTTCTGCGTCTTTGATTAGTAATATGCCGTTTGGGAGGCAGTTTTGTGGGTTCTTGAAACAGTGGGGAAAGCATTTAGAACCTGTTGAATCTGGTCAGGTATATTTTGTTTTTCTGCAATGTGCAGTGTTGGAAATACCTCCGCATGCAATAGTGTTGATGTGTAGAGACTTTGCAGATAGAGGGTCCCTATCCCATTCTTTTTCTCCTTGCCCCAAAATAGTCTGCCTTACTCAAATTCAATGGTTAGTGTTTTGTAATTAGTGAGAACAAGCCCAAGTGTTTCTAGCCATTGTACTCCCAATACTAGATCTACACCATTCATGGCTAGCAGAAAAACATCTATGCTGAATAGATGATTTTGAATTTGTATTTGTACATCACTACATTTACTATTGCAGTGCAAAAACTCCCCATTACCGATGGGTACCTTGAAAGCAGTCATTGTCTGAGGAATGAGTCCTAATTTTTGTCCTATAGACTGTTTTAGAAAGTTATGAGTGCTCCTTCTATCCACTAAAACAATTGGTGGTTTTCCTTTATGTTTGCCAGCCAATCTGAGTGTTCTAGGACTGAGTTGGCCTGCTAAAGCGTGTAAACTAATTTCAGGAGTCTCAAAACCCATTTCTATTATTGGAGTGTTTCCCTCCTCCCCTGAATCACTGTCCACTGTTACTTGCAGTAATTCCTCCATTTCTTTATATCCCACTAACAGAAAACACTCTGATTTAAACTTATGACATGGCGCATATTTTTCCTCACAATAGTAACACAACCCTTTCTCTCTCTTTTCTCTCAACTCTGCAGGTGATAACCTTCTATAAGGTATAGTAGAACCTTTTACTGAAGCGGTATTAGATGCTCTAGATGTAGTTGGAACAGAATTGGTACTTTTAAGGGCAACTGAGTCAGAGGTAGAGGAATAAGGCATGGCATGTGAATAAGTAGTGGACTGACTAAATGCAGAAACAAGTTTAGAATATGCACTGGATCTAGTAATCACTGGTTTAACTGCATTATATGCCATATGCTTTTGCTCATACAACTTAGCTAAAGGCATGCACATAAGAATTGGGTTGAGCAATTAAGAGTATGAACCTTAGATGATCATGCAGGCCCTGCCAGAAAGAGACTTGCTATCCATGATTCATTAAGACCAGTGACTTTGGTTGCCAAAGACTCAAATCGTGCCTGATATTCAGAAACTAAAGTTTCTTGTTTACAATTCTTTAAAGCAGTTCGACCATCTTCAAAAACAGTGGTGCCAAAATGGATCAACAATGCTTCCAAAAATTTTTCTTAAGTTCCCAGTAATTTCCCCCTAAGCATCCATTGGTACCATGAGTAAGCTTGGCCCTCCATATGTAAGGCAGCCTATTTGATTTGATGTTCTGTAGGTGTGTTGTACGTAGTGAAAAAATCCTAGATCTTGAAGATCCATTCCTCTGCTTCAGTTCTGTCAAATTGAGGGATCTCAATCTTTATTCCTCTTTTAATCAATATCTTGGAAGAATTTTCTAGACTGGGAACCTCAGTACCCTAACCATTCAAAGGTGATTCTGTTCGTTGTTGGGGCAAATACCAAGATATTGGTTGACGCATCATTTGTTGTAAGAGAGCATCCAGATTGAGCATGGAAGCTTCAAGTTTGTCAAATTGAGAATCATTGTTAGCTTTCAGAGCTTCTTGATTCTCTTTCAACGAGTTCAGACTCTCTTCTAATCGTGCCATTCTTGTACCTTCAGCCATCTTGGTGCAGGAGGTCAATGAAAGCACTAAATATGATACAGCTAGAAAAAGTAAGTTGGAAAAGTGAAGAAATTTTATTGAAGGAAATGAGAAAGGAGGTCTTATTCAAGAAAGACGACCGGAAACTAAATACAACTTTACAATTCTCTGATACCCTTCCTTTCTTTCTACATGCCCTTAAAGCGTCTTTTTCTAACTACTTTCTTTTTGCTTTTAACAATCAAAACAATCTAACTAAAAATAACAACTAGACAGTTTTGTTGTTCTTTTACAAAAATTGCTTCATTTCTTTAGTATACCAAGCTCATAATCCTTCAGATGACTTGGAATCCTTCTATCCCTCTTGCTCTTCTCCTGCTCTTCTCTTGTATATTCGTATCATAAGCACTAACACTACTTTGAGTCTAGTGCCTCATTTTCTAATTGATGGTTCATGCGCCATAAGTCTAGAACGTTGTGCATTAACTTCTAACAGGCTAAACAACAATAACGTTCCCTTCCTTATCGGGCTTAGTGGAAACCTAAGAATGTGATTAGCAACAATGGGAACAAATAACTTAAATGGCATTGTGGTTGTGTTACTGATGCTACTCTCAATCTAATTAAGTTGATTTTTGAATAGCTAATGAGATCTTAACTTTCTTAAAGATATTGATAGAGGACTAACAACAACTCATATGAATAAATATGTTAGCTAAGAAAACAGAAGAATATTTATTAAAATTAGTTGTCAAATTACAAGAACACTATTCTCAAGTCGAAACTTAATTAAAGTTTGCATAAATTTAGGGTTTATTTGTTTGGATTTATTTTAAGAATAAATTAATTTTTAAAAAAAAAAAGACATTCTAATAAAAATGTAAGTGCTTGTATAGACTTATAGAGAAAGAGTAAAATGAGTGAAAGAGGAAAAAAATAAAGAAGGAATTACCTCTTATCCATATAAAAAAGAAAAAAAAAGGTAAAAGTCTCTCCGAAATTTCCCCAAGCCTCGACCTTTTCATCCTAGACATTTGCCCTCATTTGCATATGCTTCTTCCTATAGCTGAGAACACAAAGAAAGAGGGTCCAACAATTCGTTGTAGTTTGTTACTTGCGCCAACACCACCATCGACGACTAGCACCGACCACCACCAAAGATCCGTCGTTCACTTTGACGTCTAGAAATTTTTTATTTTATAATATAATTTTAATGAATTCTTTTTAAGAAATTACTAAATTTTTTATTTTATAATATAATTTTATTTGGGTTATTTTCTGTCGATCCGTTCTTGTGCTCGCTATATGGGTTATTTACTGGCACTGATTGTGTTATGTTGTGCACCCTGTTCTTGTGCTTGCTGTTTGGGTTATTTACCAGCATTGTTATGCTGTACGCCACCTTGTGCTCACACTGATTGACATTATAGAAAGAAATAGGCATTTTTTTGGGTGGATGTGGGGGCATAGTTGTTGGAGCGTGGCAAAGATATGATTTTCTAAGAAATTATACATTGTCTTCCCCTTTGCTGGTTGAGGTCCTGATTGCTGTGGATGGTATGGTGATGTGTGTAGAATTTAAGAGAGGTAGAGAAGAGAGAAAACAGAGTAGAACTCAGGAGGAAGAGAAGAAACAATGAGGTTTGGATAATAATCTCAATGGCCAAACAAGATACAAACAGAGAAAATACAAAAGGTGACCAGCATAACATAATGCGAGAATTAAGGATAATACAATCAAAGAGCAGAGCCACGGTGATCTTCTTTAAATGCAACCAACTGCTCCCACCAGCTAAGCCTACTGTGACATGGCCTAAGGTGGGTTACTGTATGATGCACATAACATTCCTCCCTCCCTTTAGAATCCTTGCCCGCAAGGTTGAACAGATGTATGATATACTAGCTTCACCCTTGACCAGAACTTTTGCACATCCAAAGTCACAAGGCTTAACTTGCCACAGGCATCTAGGCTTAAATGTTCTAAAGCGGCTTGAACCATGACTAGTACCAAAGCCATAAGTTCGAGGAACTCAAAAGGCAAACATGTGGTGAATTAATTCGAGCACCCAAGTTCCAGAGGCATTTTTTCAAAACCCATTCCACCAAAGTAGCAATGCCAAATGTTGTTGCAGAGTGCTTCTTCTCATTCCACACTAGGCCAGCCATGTCAATATGCTTCCATTGGACCTTTTCATCAACAAACTGTTTTAAGAAGAGGGCAGCGATGATAGCACCACCTTGTTGACTACCAATGTTCACCGTATCAGCAGCTCCTGATTTCGTTAACTCCCAATAACTTTCCTCTAATGGCATACTCCATAGTTTCTCTCCACTCGCCTTTGAAGATTCAAATATTTCTTTTGCCAGATCATCATTGGGTGTAAATACACCTGCAATTGTGGGTCTAAGGGCAGCTACGAAATGAACCTCCCATCCTAGAGGCTTGAATTGAGCAAGAGCTTTTGCTGCACCTAAAACTGCAGCTGAACCATCCCTGTTAAATTTCATGAGTTCAATTGAACAGTCAGGCCGTGTCTTAATGTTGTAGCCACCACAAATCTTGAACACCATTGATTCCTTGAATGGTCTTTTCAAATGGATGCTACTTGGGCTTGAACCAAACTTGGAAGCATGAGGATCAAACACAAGGTAACGATCTATCTCAAGATTTAGCCTCTCTCCCATCAAAGCTTTTACTGTCCTTGTCAACGCTAGTTGCTTGCCAATAGATAACGGATTCTTGATGTCAGTGGTCACTGCACTAATTGATTGCCCATAGAGTTTCTCATCCCAGTCGACACTATTACTTCTGCTAGCAGAATCTGTTGATGCCAACGAGACATTCCATTCAACATCACCTTGAACCATCATGTCATTCTTCTTTTCCTGCATAAGAATCAATTTATCTCTCTTTGATCTCACCCAACGACACAATTAGTAATTTCAGGGAAGAAACATGGGGGTTGAGGAAATAAACTTCTGTATAACCTTTTAAATTATGATAAGTAGGCTCATTGCCTGGTCCAATATTAAATCTCCTCAACTCATTAAGGTCCGTGAGTTTCAATACGAACTGCACTGGCCCAAATATTTCTTCCTTTGCAATCAGCATGTCCTACTGAACATTTGTGAACATAGTAGGCTGAATATAGAAACCTTTGTTAGGCTAAATATAGAAACCTTTGTTTCCAAGTCTCCCTCCTTTAGTTTCAAGGGTAGCCCCACTTTCAACAACAGACCTTGTATACTTCAATATCTTCTTAAGTTGTTCTGAGCTAATCTGATGACCTTCTCTATGCCCCCCATGAAAGGATCACAGACAGAACGTTTCAAAGCCAGTGCCTTTACTTTCTCAATAAACTCATCATATGCATATTCATGTACAATTGTACGAGACCCAGCACAATAGCATTGTCTGTGAGTAAGGAATAATGCAAAGTGTGCTAACTCTACATCAGCATGTTCACATTTTATAAAAGGGATTTCTCACCAAGCTCCAAAGTTACGAGCTTAAGATTGCTTTTTGCTGCCAATTCAAGGACCACTTTTCCATTGTTTGTTAAACCAGTATAAGCAACCTTGTCAACAGCCATGTGACCAGCAAGATCAGCACCGATGGTGGGATCAAGGCCAGAAACAATATTTAAAACACAAGGAGGAGCTCTAGCCTCGTGAAATAGATTTGCGGCAACACCAATTGGGTTGTGTAATGTGTGCACATAATGCAGTCCATCAGTGAAAATTGTGAGACCATGAATCTCATCTACCCAGCTAGCATAATATTGAAATAGACGAACCAGCATTGGAATTTCAATTTTAGCAGCTTGTTCATATGGCTTCCCCTTATCATAAATCTCTAGTGTTGCAAGCTCAAGCAATTGCTCATAGGACAGGTTATCAACATGAAGTCTGCAATCCTTAAATTGTTCATGAAAACCTAATTTTCCCCCATTAGCATTACTATATTAGCAAAAACTTCAGAGAAGGGCTGTCGAACATGGCGATAATATCTAGCGGCTCTAAAAGACTCTGAACCAAGGCGAGTTGTGAAAATATCAGGATCACTATCCATAAGCGAGATGGTTTCTGGGTTGACAGTTCGCCGATGCTCCCAATAGGTTGTCTTCTTCACATAACTCTTCCCTCTTGCAAACACATTCTTCTTTGCCACCACACCATCGACTGAGGTCGCAGCATCCGTTGACAACTCGATTCCAAGGCTACACCTAACTTCTTGAAAATCAACACAGTTAGCGGAACCAAAATTAAAACCATTGAGAATGCCTTGACAGGTCTTGTTGCCGTCCCTTTTCTTTGTACCATTTCTTTTGTGCTTCCCTTTTTTTGGTTTCTTTGCAAACCCAATTACACGACTAAACAAGGCAGATACCTCTGAGTTGGCTTGGGTAAGGCGGGGAATGTTTTCAATGAAAGGAAGCACATCTTGCCCTTCAGCATCAAGGAAGTATTCGGCCATAGTTAGCCCAATCAGATAAAGATGGGCACAAGCACTAAGGGGCTCGTTCATCTTACTATACTCAAGAACGCATTTACCTTCACTCTGCTTATCACCAAGTTTAATGACACCATTCTCAATCATTTCTTTATGCAAGTCATTACCCTCTCAGGTTTGTTCTCCAACACTAGAAAACAATAATAAACTACCAGGAGTAATGATACCAGTAAGGGTACCTAGCCTCCATAGAGCGGTTGTCACCTGCGAATGGTACATTCCCGCCCATAACGCTACTGGCTCACAGGCACTGGAAGCACCAAAACTATTGACCAAAGGAGGGTTGTCAAAAGGCGATGGGATTTCAACAACAGGTGTTAAAGATGGTGCACCGAAGGCCGAAGTTGAATGAGGTGCGTCGATAGTAGGCATTGACGAAGGCAAGCCGAAGGCAGTTGAGTCTTCGCTATGGAACTCGGGAAAAGACAACTTGAGCGGTGAATGGCAGTCGCTATAGGTGTTGGGACGGTCATTGCTTGACAATGGCAAAGGCTTGTGATGGTCAAGCGGTTTGATATCTGAGTGTCGCCCTTGTGCGCTTCTGGGCATTCGGAGTGCCTGCAACTTGGCCAGTACAGTTCGAAGGGTGGTGTTGAGCTGATCAAAGCGGGACTCATGTCGAGCTAAGTCCTCATAAACTTTGCTGCCGAATTCTGCTTCCAACTTGTCGTTGTCCATGGTTAGAACTTGCTCTGATACCAATGATGTGTGTAGAATTTAAGAGAGGTTGAGAAGAGAGAAAACAGAGTAGAACTCAGGAGGAGGAAGAGGAGAAATAAGGAGGTTTGGATGATAATCTCTTCTGCATATTATTCACAATGGCCAAACAAGATACAAATAGAGAAAATACAAAAGGTGACCAGCATAACATAATGCGAGAATTAAGGATAATACAATCAAAGAGCAGAGCCACAGCGATCTTCTTTAAATGCAACCAACTGCTCCCACCAGCTAAGCCTACTGTGACATGGCCTAAGGTGGGTTACTGGATGATGCACATAACATATGGCAAAGATTTTCTAAGAAATTATACATTATCATGATATTTTTATTTATATTATTTTACAGCCCTATATGTGAATGAATATTCTAATATTGGCTATGTTAATACTACATGACAAAAACTGATATCATTAGACAAAGTATAAGTGAAAAGTTTTGAAAACCTTGTTTTACTATGAAATGAGTCAGTTAAAATAAGAGATGGAACTAGTCATGACTGAAAGTGTAAGAGGTGGTAGATTTAACTGTATATAAATAGCATAACTTTTATTAATTTGATTGAACGAATGAAGCTGGATGAGACAGACACATGCTACTGATGCAGTGCAGAAACCTCGATTATTGTTCTCTACTCTCTAGTCTCTCCTGCTTCTCTGTTTGACTATGCTTTTGCTTGCCTTGCCTGACTTAGCTTGCCATCCCATATCACTAGGATCAAACATTTCGTAAACTGCTATGCAGATGGACGTGAGTTATAAAGCTAGTGGAAGTGGTGTCTATGCTTTTGAATGATGGCAAAAATTACGTGTATATTTACTGCTGTGTTGCATAATTTTGAAGTTAGGATAGAATCATTGCTAGAGATGGCTGTATTTCCAAACATAATATGCGAATTAGTTTTTTAGTCTGTAGATGACTTTGTGGACTAATTATATTAGGAGGGAAGAGAAAGACCGCAAGGATATTTGAGAAAAGTGAAGTTCTTAATATTGTTATTGACATTTGTTTCCTGATTTACTTGAGTTACATATCTTGAATAACAATACACCCGAAGCTTTTTTATTAGTGTATTCTTTAATCATTATCATATTTTTCCTTTGTGGTGTTCCAGTTTGCTTAGTTGCTCTATAATGAAAATAGCAAATTGCTATAATAGGGTGTGCAATTGGGCCCAAACCAAACCAACCCGACGAGAAAAATTGGCCGAACAGCATCCTAAGCAGTTTGGTTCAGGTGAACAGTATAGGAATCTTGAAATGCTCAGTTCGGTGGACGGATTGGATTTTCCAAACCAATGGTTAACCAAACTGAGTATATATCATTAATTAATTATATATATATATATATATATATTAAATATAAAATATATTATTAAATACAAACTCAATGACCTAAACCGAACCAAACCACTACATAACAATTTGATTTTTAACTCAAAATCACAAATAACCGAACCAAACCAAACCGTTTCCCCATGCACACCCCTTTATTATATATCATTGTTTCATCTGTAGTTATATAGTTTGGAATATGATGATGTACAAGGATGAGACTGCTATAAAGTTTTTATCTTGAGATGGAGTGTGAGTGATGATTATGCTCCTTTTCAGTAGGAGTGACACTGAATGTATTTATTAATGCTGTATTACTCATAACATAGTTTTCTTGTACTATTTATGTCTTTTTATTACAGCTCCTCAAATGAGAGATTAAAATCAAAAGCTAGCAAATGCAATGTCATCAACGAGACGAAACAGAAGCACATGGAGACAAAGTGGAGAGTATTTTGTATGGTTATATGGGGATTTCAGGGGACTTGGACAAATTAGATTTCAATACTAAGAATCGGAGTTTGATAAAGAGCAGGAAGGACATTGAGCACCTGGATAAGGATTCTGTCAGACCCAATGAGAGGCCGTAGTTGCAAGTTGGCTGAAAACTTTTGTGGGAATCTCAGTCTCCAGATGAAAGAATGTAGATGCAGTGTACTAATTGCATATTTGATTTGCCCGGTGCTTGTGTTAGTGGTTGATGTGTATAGATCAGGAACTGGAATTTCATCAATCAATAGTACTTTGTATGTGGTATGTGTTGTAGTTTCTAATGTTCTTAAAAAATTTGACATCAAAATCTAATTCACGATCGTATGTTTGTGCCAGGAAGCAATGTAAGCTATGGTTTAAAAATTGAGCTAATCACTAAACTGGACCTTGGGAACTAAAGTAAAAAAAGGAGGATAGAGTATCAATGATTTAATTAGGATTGAACTTACGTATAAGTGAAAATAAATTGAACAGGTATTTAATTTTAAGATTAGTTTGGTTACGTTATGAAATAGTTAAATTGGGTACAAGATGAAAAAGAAAAAATAGTCACTTTCACTTTATATGAATAAATTAGAGACCAAAGTGAACATTTGTTCTTTTATGGTAAAAAAATTGTGGATAACTTGAATATGATTAATGAAATTTGCACAAATTTTGTACTCATGAATATGCTCAAGTAAAATTGAAATATATATTTTTATATAATTATGATTCATTCCATAATTTAATTATTTATATTGAAAACTAAAAATTTCATAATTTATAATAATTACTAAAAATTTTATTTTAAAATTTTGAATTTAACTTTAACGAAAAAAGTATAATTTTTAAAATTTATATTAAATATTTTTTTAATCTAAACACTATAAAACAAGTCATTTTACATATTATTTTTAATAATTTTATCAGTTAAAAGTCTTTTTACAATTATGAATTCAAACATATTTTTTGAGTTAACAGTCATTCTCTTTTATTACATTCAAATATAAAACAGTTTTTTCTTCTGAAAAATATATCATTTTTGAAGCACCAACATATAAGGTGTTTTTTCATAAGTCCATCCAAATTAGCCCTTAGTTTAATTCTATTAGTGAGATAATCTTATGCACAATCAAGATTTCTATTTCGAGGAAAATTAAATATTTCCAAGGGTGGTATGTATAGAGTCAATTTTGCCAAATAAGCACCATTAGTCAACTCTGTTAACTTGGGCAGTTTGGATGAGCTTATATTTTTTAGTAGGTGTTTTAAATAGAAGTGATAATTTAAAAAAAATAGATATTTGATATTTGAATGTAGTTATGTAAAAGTGATTTTACTAAATAAAAAATATTTGTTGCATTTGAATGTAAAAATGTATAAGTATTTTTGTGCAGGTAAAATTACTAAAAATAATATGTAAAATTATTGAAAATAGTATTGTGTTTAGATAAAAAAAATACTTTATCACAAATTTTATAAATTAATTTTTTTTTGTTAAAATTATAAAATACTATTAAGAAATCTTATTTTTATAAAAAATTTTATAATTATTAAATTATAAAAAATAATTTTATTAAAATTATAAAAAAATAGAGAAAATTGTCCCCTTTCCCCTTTCCCATCTCCCAGCCCTTCCATCCTCCATCCTCCCTCCCCCCAACCCCCATCCACAACCATCTCCCCCCTCCCATCTCCCTTAGTGTACAAGTAAGAGCCACTGATAACAGTAGTAGTGCTTGGCAAGGACCCATTGGCGGCGATGACCCACTGCCAGCTATGGCAGTGTTGCGACGGAGGTGAAAGTAGGAAGATGAGAACTCTGTAATTGGAAGAAACTGAGTGAAGGTAAATGATTATATGGGATGAACATGAATGAGAATAGATAAAAAGTGTAGGGCTATATTTGTCCATATTTCATTCTCTCTCTTCTTCTACTGAAAACTATTTTTTTCCAAAAGCAACAAAAACTAGCTTTTCTACTTTTTTTCTTTCAATAAAGCACTTTAAAAAAAGAAACTTTTGTTGATCAGCTATTTTATCCAAAAGCACTTTTTTTAATAAAAAAAAGCTGTTTCTTAGTGCCAGAAATAGTGGCCAAATGAGCCCTTAGTTAATGGAGTTGAAGAATTAAGGTAAATGTGGAACAGCTTTAAACTTAAAGGATGAAATTAAAACTTAAAAATTTAAGGGACCAATTTGAAACAATAAATAAAGTTAAAGGATTAAAATACTAATTTAGCCATAAGAAATTAAAATGACGAAAAAAGAAGACATATTGTAAGGATATATCTTGGAATCTAATTATAATATTGTCATTCTCCACCTTACCTTATTGTTTAAAAAGTGTCAAAGGTTGGTTAAACAGAATTAAAATTATATTTTTACCTCTAAATTTGTCAAAATGTAAATTCAAGGGTACAAAAAAGTTGTTCGAGGAATATGGTAATGAAATGTGAAAACTTTGGGTTCAGGTCTTAAAGTATTGCAATGTCTTTTAGTTTGGGTCCCAAAGCACAGTTGTGACACCTTGGTTACCAGGGACCACTACTCAGGACTTCATTAGCTTCACGGCTTTCTTTGTGTCCCTAAGAATCAAACTCGCAACCATCCCTTAAGGTGTTAGTTAGTTGCATTCTTGGTAATCATATGGGCTATAGCCCAATTGGTAACTAGGAATAATAGCCTATATGGTTACCCGGAGTAAACTAAGTAACACCTTAAAAGGTGGTTGAAGAAAACCATGAGGCAGTAAGAGTCTTGAAGACCTTGTGGGGTTTAGATACTCTAGCTGACAGAGTGAACATTACAGTCTAAGTGGGTCACACTGAGACGCCACAACAGCATAGACCTTAGATTTAAGTCTCAGGACAATGGTTCTATAAAAACCTTATGGCCCCGTTTAGTATTCCGCATAGGATAAGACACTGGATAGTATTGTATAAGCTATCCACCGGATAAGCTTTTATACTATCATGTGTTTGTTGTCACAACATATAACATAATGGATTGGATAACATAATCATATCATGTATTTATTGCAACACATATAATATATAGGATTATATAACATAATAATGGTGAGGCGGTGGTTGTGTGGCGGTGGAGGCAGTGGTGGTGGGGCAATAGTGGTGATGATGGTAGTGGTAGTAGTGATAATGTGGTGGTGGTGGGGTGATGGTGGTAGTGGTGATGATGGTAGTGGTGGTAGTGGTAGTGGTGGGTAGTGGCGATGGTGACGGTGGTGGGGCGATGGTGATAATGATGATGATGTTAGTGGTGATGGTGATAATGTGGTGGTCGTGGGGTAATAGTGGTGGCGATAGCGATGGTGGCGGCGATGGTGATGGTAGTGGTGATGGTGGCGATGGCGGGTGACGGTGGTGGTGAGGTGATGATGATGGTAGTGGCAGCGACATCAGCAACAACGACGATGGTAGTGGTGGTGGTGGTGGTGGTGGTGGTGGTGATGATGGGTGACGGGTGCTGGTGGTAGTGGTGGTAGTATTGGTGGTGGTGGCATTAGTGGTGCAGTGTTATACAATGATCACCGTATAATGTTATCCTGCCCATCTCCCCCGTATTTTCTTATATGATCGGTGATAATTATATAAAAAGTCGTATAAGCTAATACAATCATTTGTGTGCCCCAAACACCATATAATACTAGATTGTATTAGTTTATACTATCTAATGCTCTCTTATACGATGCACTGAATGGGCCTATGTTTGAGTCCTAGAGGCATTGTAAAGACCTTAGGTTCAAGTCTAATTAAGCATTGAATTAATGAGATCCTGGGTTTAAGTCTTGAGGACACTAATATTATTTTTTATATATGACAAGACTTAGGTTTAAGTCCCAAGGAACTAGATGTGATCATCATGAGAAACATAGAAGTTGAATTATTTCTCAAGGCATTGTCTAATTGTGAGAAGTGTGAACAGCATATTTTGTTTTGATATTTTAATTTTTTTAAAAATTTTAAAAATTACAAAAAATAAGAAAATCCAAAAAATAAATCATTTCTTTAAAATTTGAGTTTCATTGAGTCTTAGTGTTTTAAATTAAAATTTTATTTTATTTTAAATTTAAATTTAAAATTTTCATGTGTCTTTCAGTTTTATTTTTGATTCAATTTTAATTTCAATTTTAATTTCATTTTGAGTCTAATTTAATTTTTTTAACTATTAAAATTTAAAAACTAAAATAGAAAAATTAAATTAAATAACAATAAATAACAACAAAAATTCAACTAATCCAATTTTTTTCTAAAATATCTCACTTTCCTCCAAAATGTTCCTCAAGGCAAAGGAAAAAACAGAAAAATAAAAAAAGGACGGCACACCCTCTTCTTTATCCCCGCCTTCTTCTCCCGCGCCAATACCCCGAAAGACAGCCCCCCGATCTCTTTTACCTCTACTCTCACCTCTCACTTCAAAAAAATTGCATCCTAGAGACCCTCATTCCCCATTCTCCCTCTCCTTCTCCTTCTCTCATTTTCTCTCAAATTCACTCTCGGACCTCTTCCCCTCAGGATCTCCCTTTCTACTTCACATTCCCTTCTTCCCCTTCCTCTCAGACTCACCATCGGAGCATAATAGACCCATCGTCTTCTTCTAGCGCCGCTGCTACAGCTTCTCAACTTTCGGCCATCTCCCTTACCCTTTCTCTCTTCCTCCCCCACCGAAGCACAGAGCCACCATGAATTCACCGCGAAACCCCCATCAAAGTGTGCCGGAGTTGAGAAGCCCACGAGTCAGCTAATCGGAGCCACCATACACTCAGCCGAGGTGGATTTGGGGTTTCCATTGAGCTGATAGTCTCAACAGTTAAGGATTCCACAATAGGTAATTTACGACTCTTGGATAGTCTGGTGTTTTTTTTTCTTAATGTGGATTAATGCTCATTTTCTCCTTTAGGTCATCTGGGTTTTGATTTTTGGTTGAACTCCCTGTCTCAGTTTGCTTAAAATATAATTGAGATTTTGTGTGTTTGTGTTTCCCTTCCGTTTTTGCTTGTAGTTATAAATGTTGGTTATGGGTTTCAGATTCTTAAACTCTGAATGAAATCACTGATTGTGGGTCAGGTTCTTGAGCTTTGGATAAATTTTTTGATTGTGGTTTTGTTTTTTTAGACTTCGAATGTAGTTTTTGTATGGTTTTGAATACCTCAAATCTTGGAGGTAGCTCTGATTTAAGGCTCTGAGTTTGAATTCTGTTCCTCCTATTCAAGCCTTTGATTTTGGGGTTTCATAATTCTGATTTATAATTTAATAATGTCTTCAATCTTATTTTGCAAGCTCTGAATTTATGATTCTATGTTTGTTTTTGGTTGCTCTAACATTGGTTTTGGTTCACGGTTCTGAATTAAGATTTTGATCCTCTGATTTTTGGTTTTGATATTTTGGGTACTCTGGATTTATGGCTTGTGTTTGTTATATTCTGATATAAAATGTTGGGCTATAAGTTTTGTTTTGGGTATCCTGTGTATTTTCTAATATCCTGGGTATGTAGTTTGAGTTTGGTGCTTTCACGGGAAACTTTTGGGTTTTACTTTGTGGTTTAGTTTTATTAATTCTTTGTTGAAATAATTTTTTTGTGAAAATGTTGACTTAGGTCTGCATAATGAATGTTTACAGGGGATAGGATTTGATCATGGTAGTCACTAACTAACATGACCGGTCTTGTTGGGGATATTGTGGACGTCCATTCCTTTGGATGGTCACGATGATGGCACGTAAAAAAATAATTTTTCAAAAATGATTTCTCTCTTATCTTATTTCTTCTTCCATACTCAGTTTTTCCCGCACTCTACTTTCCTTCTGAGGTTTCCTCTCTCTCCCACCACTGCACCACCAATGCAGAGGCTGAAGCAACTGTCGAGTCACACCACCGCCGGTAATAGAGAACGTCATTCCTTGGCCTGAACCCAGTAGCTCCACTGTCAGCAGCTCCAGCTTTACAGTGATGATTCAGCTCCACCACCATCAGCAAAGCTTGTGCTTCTGCCCATGGACGTGCTGCCAATCATCAACTCGAGTGCCAGTGAAACAATCAATTTCAGGTATGGGCAAATGAGTAGCATATCTCTCAAGTTTCATTTCTCGTTTACTTCAATGTTTTGTCGAGGCTTGGTTTTGTTTGAACATTTTAATTTCATTAGCAACTATTAAAGAATGAAATTGGCACCTACTACAGTTTTGGAGGGTTCATAGTTCTGCTCATCTTCATAGTAGTTATTGGGTTTTTTCAGTTCAGTTATTTATTGTGTTAAGAAAATCATTGCTATGAGCTTGCAATTTTTTAGTGACAAAATAAATGACACCATTGCTTCTAGGAACCTAAAATCAATTGCAAACTTACCACAGCAAGGTCCCTTTTATTTTCTTTAGGAACTTATCTATCTAGCATACTACATGATATCATCAATATATGAGTCCATAAAACTCCCAGTTCAGATAAATTATTATAGTTTTGGTGGCTCGTCTCTTGTCAATTGCTCACTCTGCTTCCAAATTGTAAATCTTTAAGGGTTTAACAAATGTTTAATATGGATGGATAAAAATAATAAGGAAAAATTTACAGATGACAATTAGAAAGTTTGGAGTTGGATGACTGCACTGGATTGTCAACCATGTCCTAGACTTTTTACTATATTCATGATGGCATAAATAAACTATCATAATTATTTAGATACTGGGTAATTTTTGGATTAAGTTATATAACTTGTTGCTGCCCTATGCTATTTGAGAATACCCCTTAACTAGGAACTTTGGTGTAGGTAAACAAGCTAGTGCTTATTGATCATTCCAATATAGAAATTGCTTTAGTTTCCTTAATTCTTTAAGAAGGGCAAGTTTAAAATGGGTATTAGTGCATATTTGATTGTATTAATAATTTATTTATCTGTGCATTACTATATGATAAATTGACTTCAATTAGATTTTTTTTAATTAACTTTGCTCTAATAAATATCTTCATGTTTAATTTTGTGTGTGTGTATATTCATTAATTTTGTATATTCAAATAGATACAATTCAGAAGTTAATTGGAAGCCTTATGAAGGCAAGGAATTTGAAAATTTAGAGAAGGCTTAACAATTTTGGGTTGACTATTGTGGAAAAATTAGATTTGGTGTAAGAAAACAGAAGTTCAACAAAAGCAAAATAGATGAAAAAACTGTGTCATGCAAATATGTATGTTGCAAAGAAGGTGTTCGTAGAAGAAACACGGGTGATAAAAGGCCTAGATCAGAAACTAGAACTAATTGTCCTGTAAGAATATGACTCACTTACATTAGAGAATGTGATAAATATATAGTGCATGATTTTGTTGCTTAACATAATCATGAATTGTATTATCCACAAATCACCCACATGTTGGCTTGTCAAAGAAAATTGTCTCAAGTGCAAGCTTACGAGATTGATTTAGCAAATGACTATGTGATTAAACAAAATGCTTTATTTGAATTGATGAGCAAACCGGTAGGTGAAAGAGTAAATCTTGGATACACTTGTTTAGATCAAAAGAATTATCTTCGTACTAAAAGGTTAAGAAACATGGCATATGGGGAGGCAAGCAATCTACTACAATACTTCCAACATGAATCAGCAATAAATCCATCATTTTACTATGTAGTCCAATTAGATGTGGAAGAGCAAATAACCAATATATTTTGGGCTGATGTAAAAATGATCATTGATTATGCTGACTTTGGTGATGTGATCACACTTGATATTACATACAGCACAAATAGTGCATGTAAACCTTTGGCTTTATTTATAGGTTTTAATCATCACAGAGGGGTGGTAATTTTTGGAGCTGCACTTCTTTATGATGAGACATCAGAGTCCTTTAAATGGTTGTTTGAAACATTTTTGGAGGCACACAAGAAAAAGAAACCTTAAACTATTTTTACTGATCAAGACCATACAATGACTAAAGCTTTAATTGAGGTGATATAATAATATGCAAAGGAAAATGATTTCCAAACAGCATGGGATAAACTATTAAGTGATTACAATCTTCAAGAAAACAATTGGTTGACTAGTCTTTATAAAATAAAAGGCAAATGGGCAAAATTCTACATGAAAAATGCTTTCTCAATAGGCATGCGAAGTACACAGCTTAGTGAAAGTTTAAACTCTGATTTGAAAATTTGCATGACACTAAATTTGGATATAATCCAATTTTTCAAGAACTTTGAAATGGTTGTTAGTGATAAAAGATGTAATGAGTTGCAGTCAGGCAAAGATTGCCAATACTCAAGATGCAAAATTCACCTTTGTTGTAACAAGTTGCTCAAATCTATACGCCTATGATTTTTTATATTTTTCAAGAAGAGTATGATTTATACTCTGCAGCATCTATAAGATATAGAAATGAAAGTGAATCAATTCATGAGTATATGGTTATCATGTTTAATGAAGATTTAGCATTCAAAGTCTTATTTAATTCTACTGATAACACAATTTCTTGTAGTTGTAGAAAGTTTGAGAGTTTTGGCATTTTATGTTGCCATGCATTGAAAGTGTATGATATAAAAGATATCAAATTAATTCCTACCCAGTATTTTTTGAAAAGATGGACAAAAGATGCAAGAAATAGATCTATGCAAGATACAAGAGAGAGAATTATTCATGAAGATCCTCAACTCAATATCAAACAACGATATAGGCAACTTTGTCCCAAATTAATGAGGTTAGCGATTCAAGCAGTTGATTGTGAGGAAGCATACATATTTATGAATCAAGTTGTGGTTGAGTTGAATAAACAAGTTAAAGATATTTGCCAAAGACATATGGGTGATTGTAGGGTTGAAAAAGATGCAACTGATTAGTTTCTAACATGGCTTTTCATTTCAATGAGGTACAACATCTCTTTTATTAACTTCTCACATGACTTTTCTTCTCAAGTTTAAAGGAATAGAGGCAATTCTCATTATTGTTAATTCTTTTTATGTAGAACCTTCTCGGTAATACTTTTCATCCTTTATTCTTTCAAGGATTGAAATTTCAAAGGTACATTGGTTAAGATCTAATGTTCATATTTGAAGCTTCTTTTTAAAAACATGGAATACTCTTTTTTTTTTTAATGTGAAAATATTGAAATACTCTTTTTCTTTTTAATAAATATATTTTGCAGGTATTGAGCATTGAATTCAATCAAGTATCATGTCAAGTGATATATCTAGTTCTAGTGTCCACCAAATATAAGTCTAAGGTAATATTTTATGTAGTAATTCTAAACTACTGACTTAATATAAATATAGAAACTAATTTAATTGTTTATTTAATGTTGTGCATACTAGGAAAGTGTTCTATGAACTTCTAGATGTTGTAGCATACATGACACATTATACTTCCACTTCCAAATGGTGTAGATTCTATGAATGAACCACTTCCAAACTACGGCCTAGATTTTTGGTTTTTGATGTATAATGCGTCTCTATGTTTCTATGTACTTTCTAATTTTATGCTTCTCTAGGCCATTTACTATCTATAATTTACCGATGAAATTCAATATGTTAAGTGGCCCTTGCAAATTGTCTGTCTCTATTATTTTGGGGAGAAAAAGACTTTGCTAAGCTATGTAACTATATGCCTGTCATTGAAACTGCAAATTACCTGAGAATATGATTTATGTGTATTAGTAAAATAAAATCAAACCCAGTTAATTGAAAAATAAAACTTGTGTTGAAACTTACAAATTACCTAAGAATATGATTTGAGTATAAATAAAATAAAATAAAATCAGTTAACTGTAAAATAAAACTTGTGCTGAAACTTACAAATATGTAAAGTGGCACAAATTTGTACATCTTTTATACATCCATTTTCTATTAAGAAAGAAGATTCTTAACCAATAGAAACATAAGCTGCATGATAATCGAACATGATAATCACATATAATATGCTCTTTACTTGACATCAAATTATAAGAATCAGACATATGCTTCTCTTCAGAGTTTATGTCTTAAGAATGCAGCTAGTGCCATAACAAGCTCTTTATAAACATTGCATAATGTTTAGCTCCTTACAAAATCAAGTTGATTAGTGACAGATCTCACCCATGTCCATTTAGGATCTTTTGTATTAACTTCATTCTTAACTTGAGCTCCAAAGGAATTAGGCAGCAATCAACATCACAGCTACTAAGTGTTGCATGAAAACCAATGTGCCCTACATTTCGACCCATTAACTTCACTAGGCTTATTCTAGTAACTACACTCTCAACCTCCACATAAGTAACATTGATTGCTTGCTGGGCCATTTCAACTGCTATTTGAAATCCAAAGGATCTATTTGTTATTCCCGTATCGTTATCCATAGTTTTAGGAATTCCAGCAATTGCAACATTCCATGCTCCAAGAATAAAAATTAGCAAGATTTTCACTCTATTGAGGAAATTCAAGAGTCAAAGCACAACTGATATCCATGCATAGATATACTTTTCTGAATGAACATCCTTCAGCATGACTTAGATACAACTGCAAATTAATCTAAAATCTCTAGCATAAATAATCAAGATTAAACCAAAAGAACATCGATATTAGAGTGTGGGTAAAGCAGAGTGTGGAAGAAGAAAGAAGAGAAACGAGAAATTAATTTTGGGAAATTATTTTTTTATGTGGCATCATCGTGGTCGTCCAAATGAATAATGGCCACGATATCCCCAACAAGACTGGTTATGTTAGTGGCTAACATGGCCAGATCGTATCCCAAGTTTACAGAGTCCAGATTGGTTTTGGACTCACTTGTCCTTGGCCATAAGTATTCTTAATCCATAGTAGCTTGATTTGATTCTCGGTGTGCCTAAATAATGTTTGGGTATGTGATGGCCTTTTCAAATAAAACTTTTTCTGACCCATAAATTCTTAGGAAATTTATCTAAGATAAAATTATGTTGATTTGAAAATGGGTAGTTCTTATTTAATTGAGTAATAAAAAAAATTTCTCTCTCGTTATATCAACTTCAAACAAAGGTTAACTTTATTCACCTTCTTTCCATGACACATTTATGATAAGCTAAGATATTCAGAGGCTACATACTTGTTGAATTATAGAATTAATACAAGAAGCAATTAACTAATAATCAGTAACCACTGGAACCATACATGGCAGCACCTGAATCACATGCTTGTATGTTTTCATTATTCCCTAGTAGCTTCCAGACAAAGCTCCATTGCCCATCCTTGTGTTGAGTTTTTTTTTCCAGTAAAGTTCCTTAGGGCACTGAGCTTCTTGCCATTTTAAGCTTCGAAATGGTTAATGTTCATAACTCATTTTTCGTTGTGTCTCCATCTAGATACAGTTGCTTCTGAAGTCTCGTGTTCCTCTCTTTTCCTAGCCATTCAGTTTTCTTTTGCTCTAGCACTTAAACTTGTCAATTAGGTAGCCTTTGGGGGTCCGAGAAGTCGTTTCAGCTGGAATTTTCTCTAATTTGGGTTGCTGGGAGCAGAGCATGCTAGGTACCTCTCAAATAGTAAGTTTCTATTTTGGTATAGCCGAGAAATGAGTCTTTCTTTTGTTTTTGTTCTCAGATTTTGGTCCATCTCCTTTTATTTTTTTTAGCTTCAGCTCCCTCACATTAAATTCCTTTTTAGCAGATCGTGGGAAGCATAGCATAGCAGATTCCATGGCTAGAAAATATGGGTTAGCGACTCACTCATCAAAGTGCGGGAAAAGCAGAGTGTGGAAGAAGAAAGAAGAGAAAAGAGAAATTAATTTTGGGAAATTGTTTTTTTATGTGGCATCATCGTGGTCGTCCAAATGAATAATGACCACGATATCCCCAACAAGACTGGTTATGTTAGTGGCTAACATGACCAGATCCTATCCCAAGTTTACAGAGTCCAGATTGGTTTTGGACTCACTTGTCCTTGGCCATAAGTATTCTTAATCCATAGTAGCTTAATTTGATTCTCGGTGTGTCTGAATAATGTTTGGGTATGTGATGGCCTTTTCAAATAAAACTTTTTCCGACCCATAAATTCTTAGGAAATTTATCTAAGATAAAATTATGTTGATTTGAAAATGGATAGTTCTTATTTAATTGAGTAATAAAAAAAATTTTCTCTCACGTTATATCAACTTCAAACAAAGGTTAACTTTATTCACCTTCTTTCCATAACACATTTATGATAAGCTAAGATATTCAGAGGCTACATACTTGTTGAATTATAGAATCAATACAAGAAGCAATTAACTAATAATTAGCAACCACTGGAACCATACATGGCAGCACCTGAATCACACGCTTGTATGTTTTCATTATTCCCTAGTAGCTTCCAGACAAAGCTCCATTGCCCATCCTTGCTTTGAGTTTTTTTTTTTTCCCCAGTAAAGCTCCTTAGGGCATTGAGCTTCCTGCCATTTTAAGCTTTGAAATGGTTAATGTTCATAACTCATTTTTCGTTGTGTCTCCATCTAGATACGGTTGCTTCTGAAGTCTCGGGTTCCTCTCTTTTCCTAGCCATTCAGTTTTCTTTTGCTCTAGCACTTAAACTTGTCGATTAGGTAGCCTTTGGGGGTCCGAGAGGTCGTTTCAGCTGGAATTTTCTCTAATTTGTGTTGCTGGGAGCAGAGCATGCTAGGTACCTCTCAAATAGTAAGTTCTATTCTGGTATAGCCGGGAACCGAGTCTTTCTTTTGTTTTTGTTCTCAGATTTTGGTCCATTTCCTTTTCTTTTTTTAGCTTCAGCTCCCTCACATTAAATTCCTTTTTAGCTGATCGTGGGAAGCATAGCATAGCAGATTCCATGGCTAGAAAATATGGGCAAGCGACTCACTCATCAAACTCACTTCACGTGAGAGGTGTGAGATGCTATTGACGTGTAAGTAGCATTTTTCATTATATATTCAATAGTTTTCAATTTATCATTATTTAATTTGTTTTTGAAAAAATTCAATTTAAAATTTTAATTATTGGCTAATAATCAAATGAAAATAGCAAAATTTTTAAAAACATATATAACTATTATTTTAACCTACATTAACGTGTATATTCATTTAATTTTTAATTAAAAATTATTTATTTAAAGCTTAAATTTAAATTACTTATTATCCTTTAAAAAATTAAAATATAAATATAAATTTTAGATTTATCATCCCATTAATGAAACAGATTGGCTCATGTTGTACGTAATAAAGGCTTGTTTGTTTGAATTTATCAAATTTTTTTTTTATGTTTTTTCTTTAAAAAGAAATTTTTTTTAAAAGTAAAAATTGTTTTGTATTTAGATGCAGTAATTAAGAAAGATTTTTGAATCAAAAAATAAAGGGCCTGTTTGGAACAATTTTTGTTTTATTATTTTTAAAATAATTTTTGAGAATAACTCTAAAAATTAGTTTTATAGAACAAAAAAAATTAGTTTTGGTAAAAATATTTCTGATAAGTTGTTTTTCGTGTTTTTTAGAAAACAGATGGCAAATATAAGCCAAAACACAAAAAAGTTATTCTCTATTTTTTGTTTTCTAGTAATTATTTTAGAAAACAGTTTTTAAAAATAACTTATGAAAACAGTTACCCAAACAAGTTTTTTTATTCTCGTAGAACAAAAAAATAAAAAAATAGTTTTTTAAAATTGTTCTAAACAGGCTTAAAATAACATTTTTTCTCATTTATCAACTTCTCATTCTAAAAAAAATCAGAAATTTTTACTTCCTTCAAAATGAGAAAAACTCCTTATTTTTTATTTCTTCATTTAAGAGAAGCCGAAACAAACAGATAGTTTTTCTTAAGAATGACTCCGGGCCTGTTTGGAAAGGTTTTTATTTTATTATTTTTTAAAATAATTTTTGGGAATAACTATAAAAAAGTTTTATAGAACAAAAAAACAAAAAACTTGTTTAGGTAAAAATATTTTTCATCAGTTGTTTTTTGTGTTTTTTAGAAAACAAAGGAAAAAAATAAGCCAAAACACACAAAAAATTATTCTCTATTTTTTGTTTTTTGGTCATTATTTTTGAAAACAATTTTTAAAAATAACTTATAAAAACACATACCCAAATAAATTTTTTTTTGTTTTCATAGAACAAAAAAACAAAAAACATAATTTTAAAAAATTATTCCAATTATTTTTTTAAAAAAAATGATGGGCTGTTTGGAACGATTTTTGTTTTATTATTTTTTAAAATAGTTTTTAAAAATAACTCTAAAAAATAATTTTATAGAACAAAAAAATAAAAAACTTGTTTGAGTAAAATATTTTTCATAAGTTGTTTTTCGTGTTTTTTAGAAGACAGATGACGAAAACAAGTCAAATATAAAAACATTATTTTTTATTTTTTTGTTTTCTAGTCATTATTTTCGAAAATATTTTTTAAAAACAACTGATAAAAATAGTTACCCAAATAAATTTTTTATTCGCGCAGAACAAAAAAATAAAAAAATAAGTTTTAAAAACTAAACCAAACATTCCCTATTTATTCTCAAAATAAATTCATACAAATAAAACTTATGTTGATTTTGGAATTATTCCCCCCACTCATTTTCCTTTTCTCGTTATTAAATAATATTTAACTAATTCATACAAAATTATAGGATGATTACTTTCTTAACCCATTTTGGGGCCCGGCGGGAAAGTAAAATAATTAAAATTTTTTTTTAAATTTGTTAATTTTTTTAATAATAAAAAACTAATTATAAATTTAAAAAATAATCAAAACGTTTAAAAAATAAAAAAAATTTTGAAAAAAATTTAAAAAATTTAAAAAAAAATTAAAAAAATTTTAAAAATATATAAAACTATTTTCAAAAATTTTTTAAAAATTATTATAAATAAAAAACAAATAAATATTATAAAAAAATTAACAAAAAAATAATATAAAGAAAAGGGGGGTTAGTCCCCCAAATTACAAACCTATAATTCCTTTTTTTTTTTCTCGATCCATGAATTACTGGTCCGAACAGATGTAATGAATTCGCCCACGAAACTCGGACCATTGCCAATTAGATGCACCACGAACCGCAATGGATTTGCTGTTAAATGGCATGTCTACCCTTCTCTTGTTACAACCCCTCTTCTCTTTTCCTTGTTCTTCTTCCTGTTTTGGAGGTTCTGAAGAACAGAGGATGATACCGCAGCAGTGGGCGTCTCCGTGTGGAAACCAATGCACCCATAAATATGCAGCCCTTACGCAAATACCATGTAACCCTTTTCCCATTCTATCTATATTTTCAATCTTGTGTTGTTGTTGTTGTTGTTTTATTTGTTGTTTCTTTTAGACCTTTTCTGTATTATGTAATTTTCAGATATGTTTTAATCTGGCGAATATATGCATATAAGCATTATATTCTTGATTTATAAAATTGTGCAGTCCATTTCATGTCATTGACTATAACGTGCTTTGTTGCTGATTTGTATATTTGAGTAGATAATATGTGCAATAATTGCTTTTTTCATTTCATAAATATTGTGGTATCTGCTATAGATTATTCTGATGCTTTATAGTAAATGAACGGTGGTAAATGGCCCTTATTTTGGGTACGGTTCGTCAAAGGCCCCTATTTTTCTGTGTGGCTAATTGGGAGTAGTTGTTATAAAATCTATGAGGGCGTGCTTGTTAGTTAACTGGTAAACAGAATTATCAGAATAATACAAATAGTGTGATACAGGATAATTTTTGAAGGCAAGTGGGTTGCATTAAGATAGCCCACAGAGCATTGCCTGGACACATTGCCTGGACACTTTCCCTATGTTTTATACCAGATAGAATAAGGGGATCTTCTGTGAGTATATTCTTTTATAGTAACGTGTTAGTTGGTTTTGAATCTATAATCAAAAATAAAAATTCATCGTATCAGTTTGTTCTAGAACTCACATGATGATTGTTACCTTACTTGTGATATTGTAGGGCGCGTATTCTGCAAAAAGGGGTGCAACTCAGACGGAGAGACATGGGAAGAATGTAAGATCAGTTTGCTGCTTTATTACTTTTTCTTATAAATGGTATGCAGATGAATTATTTTATTAATTCAAAATCGAGGCTTTATAATTCTCAGTTTCCGGTGTTTCTGCATCTATACTTGCATTATAATGGCTGGGTTTTAGTTCCTTCCAATCCCTATTTAAAATTTTTAATATTTACTAAACTCTGTTTTCATTTGGTAATTCATAGTAACATATTAATTGCTTGGCTGAAGGGCTTTACCTTTGACACTTAGGGTATGCATTAGCATTTGGCTCCATTTTCTTTAACAGTTAAACCTCTTTAGGAATGAAGAATTTGAACTATACAGTATCTTTTGATGACCAAAGCCACACCCCAGACGGTTAATGTTTGCTACTGAAGCAACACTACATGGATATACAAGGTCAAACCATGGTTTTGCCTCTTTAGATGGCAGAATCACTGGGCTCATAACATTCTGACTTCGATCATGTTTTGAGAATTAGCATCTCTAAAGCACTTGGTTTACCTCAGTTTGTTTCTCGACACATTCTAAGAGAAAGAAAAAGGATATGGTAATTTCTTCACTCAATTTAATTTCTCCCAAGACATGAATTAATAGAAGGCCATATCCTCAGGAAAACTACTGCTCATAGGAGCCTAATCTAGATTCCTTTTATGGTCCAGTGCCTTGGCACATTTTGTATTGTGATTGAATATGGCCTAAACCTTGGAATAGAGTTTGGGTTTCCCAGCTCGAAGAAAGTGTGTTTGTATAAGTAGGATTTGCAAATCAGATGTACAAATGGTGGAGTATTGGTTAAACAGGTATGGAGGAGTGCAATCAGATATGCTACAAGGACCCTGTACTAAAGGACCAGCAGTGGAGTGCTTATATTGACCGTTCTCCTGGATCTGCCAGTTATTCAGAGGTATTTTCTATTCTTGTCCATGCTTCTTTTTCTTGCCATACTACTGATTAGAACTTGTAGTTCAAAGTAATACTGTTTCAGTATTTTTCTAAAAGAGTTGTTCTTGTTTTCTCTCTCACTTATATTCAATCTTTTTAATGTTTGATTCTGCTACCTTAAAGGGAAGGTTGTCTATATGTTGGGTTGTTGTAAGAGAAAAATAATTTTTTAGGTTTTTTTGCTCTAGTGCTTACATTTTATTAAATTTGAGTTTTGATAGATGTTAACAAACCACCTTGGGTAGATAGATGCAATTGAGGAATGCATTCTTCCAGCCACTATACATTCTATATCAGGTCTGTTTGATTTTCCCTAGAGCTTCCTTACGTCCAAAACAGTATGTGAACTGTGTCTGGCACTGATTATGATGACTACCTACACTATCAAGCTATCTGGCAGTCCTCAATTGCATCTATCGCTTAAATTGGTAATTATTTTGCTTGCTTGACATCGTCCTTTTCACTTGGTCCATGGGTTCTCAACTTAGGCACATATGATCATGTTTATGATAACATGCAACTTTTCACAAATCTTAATACTACTATTCGCCCCCTTCCCATTATTACCTAGCTAATGGATACCAAACTATTGCTAAAGGTATTGGCCAAGCTCATCCTATTCCTTCTATTACTTTAGATTCTGTTCTTTATGTTCCCAAGTGCCCATTTAACTTGATTTCTATTAGCCAATTAATTTGTACTCTTAATTGTTCCATTACCTTTTCAGATAAATCTGTTGTAGTGCTGGTGCATGATTGGGATATAGGATGAACCATTGGCATAGGGCACAAGTCACAGGGGTTATATCTTCTTTCGTCACCCCTATTGTCAATTGCCTGCACCTTCAAAGATTCACCAGCTCTTATTTATGAACGCCTAGGTCATCCTAGTCTTTCAAAGCTCTAGAAAATGCTTCTTGATTTATCTACTTTAAAAAATTTTCATTGAGTCATATCAACTTGGTAAACATACCATCTTCATTTCCTAAGTTCGTTAAAATTGAGCCACGTCTCCTTTTGAACTTGTTCATTATGATGTTTGGGGCACAAGTCGTGATAATTCTATTCTTTGTTTTCAATACTTTGTCACATTTATTGACGATTATTCATGTTGCACTTGATTATTTTTAATGAAGTCGTTTAGAGTTTTTTTTTTTCTATTTTTCAACAATTTTTTGCTGAAATCCAAACACAATTTGGTTCCACTATTCGTATTTGCAGTGATAATGCTCATGAATGTTTCTTTGTATCTTCTCAAAATTTTCTGACTTCACTAGGAATTCTTCATCAACCATCATGTGCTCTTACCCTTCAACAAAATAGGGTTGCTGGACGTAAGAATCATTATCTCATATCAAATTTTTCTTACTACATATTTTTTGATTTATCGCATGCCATCTTTTGTATTGCAAGATAACATACCTCATTTGCTTTTGTTTCCTAATCAACCTATTTATTCTCTTCCTTCATGTGCATTTGGTTGCATTTCTTTCATTCATATCCTCACCCCTAGATAGGATAAAGTTTCCACGAAAGATGTGAAGTGTTTTTTCCTTGGCTATTCTCATTTGTAGAAAGGGTGTTGAAGGGAAAGAGAAATAATGGAAAACCTAGTCTTATTAGACAGGTGATCATATATATATAATAGAAAAAGGAAATACAATCTAATAGAAATACTGAGACTAAAAGACTAAAGACTAAAATACCCTTATTAATATAGCTTAGATACTCTTAACACTCATCCTCAAGCTGGAGCATATATATCAATCATGCCCAACTTGTTACATATGTATTTGACCCAATTCCCATTAAGAGCCTTCGTGAAGATGTCAGCTAATTGTTCACTGGTCCTAACATGACTAGTAGATATTAGTCCTGGCTGAATCTTTTCTCGAATAAAGTGGCAGTCGACTTCAATATGTTTCGTTCTCTCATGAAAGACAGGGTTGGACGCAATATGAAGCTCTGCTTGATTGTCACATCAGAGCTTAGGTGCAGAAGTGTGGAAACCAACCTCACCTAACAATTGAGATACCTACATGAGCTCGCAGGTAACTTGAGCCATGGCTCGATACTCAGACTCTGTACTCGACCTTGCTACCACATTTTGCTTCTTGCTCTTCCAAGACACAAGATTTCCTCTAACAATAACACAATACCCAAATATGGACCGTCTATCTATGGGAGAACTTGCTCAATCAGCATCTGAAAAGCCTTCAACCTGACAATGTCCACGATCACCATAAAGAATCACACGGCCTGGTGTACCTTTTAAGTACTGGAGTATATTTTGAACTGCATTCCAGTGATCAGTATGAGGAGAAGACATAAACTGGCTCATTACACTTACTACAAATGAGATATCTGGATGAGTAATCGTAAAGTAATTAAGCTTTCCTACCATTCTTCTATACCTCTCAGGGTCAGATAGTAACTCTACCATCAACTGTAAGTTTCAAGTTGGGAACCATAGGGGTTTCACATGGTTTGGCTCTAAGTAGACCCGTCTCACTCAGAAAATCTATGACATATTTGCGTTGACATAGAAAGATACCCTTTCTACTCTCAGTAACCTCAATTCCCAAAAAATATTTTAAGTGCCCCAAGTCTTTGGTCTGAAATTTGGACTGAAAAAAGTTCTTTAGGACAACGATGACACTACTATCACTTCCTGTTATCATAATATCATCAACATATACAACCATTAGGATGCAACCACCACTAGATTGCCGATAGAAAACAAAGTGATCATAACTACTCCGTTGCAAACCGAACTCAAGGACCATGTCACTTAACCTCCCAAACCATGCCCGAGGAGATTGCTTCAATCCGTACAATGACTTCCGGAGTTGACATACTTTCCCACTCTCCCCCTAAGTAACAAACCCAGTTGGTTGCTTCATATAGACTTCTTCCTATAAATCACCATGTAGGAAGGCATTTTTAACATCCAACTGATAAAAGGCCAATGAGAGGAGGTTGCTAGACAGATAAAGAGACGAACAGATGCCATCTTCGCAACAGGAGACAATGTCTTCAAATAATCAACCCTATATGTTTGGGCATATCTTTTGGCTACCAACCGAGCTTTAAGACAAGCAATATAACCATCAGGATTAACTTTGACTGTGTAAACCCACTTACACCCAACTACTTGTTTCCCAAGAGGGAGAGAAACAAGTTCCCATGTGTTATTATGATCAAGAGCTAACATTTCCTCTTTCATTGCTTCAGTCCAACCATTATGAGAAAGTGTCTCCCTCACGGTTTTAGGAATAGACACAGTCTTGGGAGGCCCTAAAAATCTAAGAGATAGGAGAAAGGTGATCACAGCAAACAAAAGATGAGATAGGGTAGGTACAGGAACGTTTACTTTTCCGCAAGGCAATGGGAAGATCAAGAGAGGGATCCGGAAACGAGGAAAGTGGCAGTGGCTATGAGTCAGGAGTCTCCAAAGCAACGACCGGTCCATCCTGGAGTGGTGGAACT
>JASKGM010009931.1:0-38448 GCA_034509205.1 Ceratonia siliqua | reverse complement strand
ATGGTTTGGTGTGCCCTTTCCTATGGTGTCTGTTCTGTGCTAGCTAGGGGCTAAGTCTTGGTGCTTTTGTTTGAGTAAGGCTTGAGTAAGGCCAGTATGATATGGATTCAATGGATCTAGAAGTTTACAGCTGAAATTAGTTGCCAGAAATGTTAAGCTATAGAATATGTGGATGGTCGAGTTATCAATCTCTTCTCTTAGCTCAAGCATGGAGTTAATCCCATACCAGTTATCCTTGTAGAGCCATTCCCATCCCAAGTTATGGCCCAATTCATCCTGGCCTGGTTATATAAGCAGAGATTGATATGGAATTGACTGAAAATTAAGGACATTTTCTTCCATCTATTATATTATATAAGCATTTCAAATTAGGGACACTCATTTGCTTTATTAACATGCAAAGCACATGCTTCACCTTAAACCCCTAAATCAGAACAGTCACAAACCCCAAAATTAGAAAAGCCATAAACCCCAAAATCAAAAAAATCAAAAAAACCACAACCCTTAAATTAGAAAAGCCATAAAACCCCAAATCAGAACCACAAAAGAAAGGAAAAACAATTATAAGCTAACTGAGTTAGGATTTAGCATTTACTTGGCAAGAGATTTAGCAGTTGAACGCAAGGGAGAAGGAACCAGGTTCGTTGATGGCTAGGTTGGAGTTTACTATAGTACGCAGCAAAGATCGGTGGCTGGTTAAGCGACGGTGGTGAGCACGACGGCGATGGAGGATGGTGGCTAGTTGCACCTGGCCAAGAGGGAGAAATGAGCAAAACGGAACTGAAGAGAGTTTTATGAAAGTGAGGGCTGAAATGAAAGTTATACATGAGGGGTGAAAGAACTTTTTAACTTACCTTTTGTGATGATAAATAAGTCATTACAAAAAGCCCTTAGTACAGACATTTAGTGACGACAAATAACTGTCGTCACTAAAGGTTTTTAAAACCTTGTTTTAGTGACGAAAATTAGGATGTCGTCACAAAAACATTGTTTTAGTGACGCGTCAAAGTTGTCACAAAAGGTTTTTAGTGATGCCATTCTAATTGTCGTCACTAAATCGTGAAATTTGGGTTTTTTTTTTTTTTACTTTTAGTGACAATATATGAATGTCGTCACAAAAGTTTCACCCTAACAGACATTTAGTGATGATAAATTAATGTCGTTACAAAAAGGCTTCATCCTAACAGACATTTAGTGACGATAAATTAATGTCGTCACTAAATGATTACAAAACCTTGTTTTCAGTGACGACAATTAGGATGTCGTCACAAAAACATTGTTTTAGTAATGCGTCAAAGTCGTCACAAAAGGTTTTTAGTGACGACATTCTAATTGTTGTCACTAAATCATGAAATTTTTAAACCTACTAACTTTGGTGCAAAACTTTGACTTTTAGTGACGACTTTTAAATATCTTTTATGACGACAAATGACTGTCGTCACTGAAAAGGTTGGATTTTGTGACAAAATTGAAAAGTCGTCACTAAAAATAGCTGACAACTACATTCAGTGATGACATCTATAAGTTGTTACAGAAAACCTGGTTTGAGTAACAACTTTTACGTTCGTCCCATAAAAGTTGCCATTAAAACTCAAATTTCTTGTAGTGATTATTTTACGAGGAACTCCATAATTTTTCTAATAATAAAAATACGTAATTGTAAAAAAATTAGAATGGCTAAAAGTTTATATCCTCAACATAATACAAAATTAGAATTCTGATTTTGTTAAATGTAACAAATTTTGTTGTACTTTGTATTTATATCAGCACAAAATTTTATATTTAACAGAGTTAGGATGGTAAATTAATGGAAAGTATTTATTATTATAAAAATAAATAAATAAAATAAAATGATTTTATGTAAACTACACTAGCTGGTCTTCTTTCTCCAATTTTCTCCCTACACTATAATATTTTAGGTCAATATGGTTAGTGAAGGGGAAGGGGAAGGGGTTTTAATGATGCCAATGGAGCAGTAACTAAAGAGGTAATGACATAGTTGTTCGTATTTGATCTTTTGGTGAAATTAAATGGTTTTTCAACTTTGCATGCGACTTTTGCTTAGTTGAGAGAAAAATTGAAATGACGAATGAAGATACTTTGTTTAGTTGAGAGAAAAATGGGGAGAGAAAAATGATGGAAGCCAAGCTGCTAGCTTAGTTGAGAGTAAGTACTTTGTTTTGAGTTGAATGACGAATGAAGGTAAACTAGTTAAGTCAAGGCAAGGCTATTTAGTAAATAACTATATGTGTACTAATGTTTTCCACTCCTTTCCAAGCAACGAAGGAGTTGGAACTTGGAACCCACACTGGTATATACAAAAATTTGTTAGATCCAGAAATCAAAGCAGTATAGATCATTTAAATTGATAGTAGAAAAAGAATTTACAAATTAATATTAGAGGTTACATGAAAAATGAATAATGTAACCTTAAAACTTATAAAATTATGTCATAAATTAAAACTCTTTTAGCTTTTAAAAGCACAAACACTTGCTAGACCAATCATACTTCACAATAATCAAAACCCAAGATCATGTTAATTGGCCAATAACTGAACTTAATTTATATATGTTGGGCTTCATTAATTTATAGCTTGAAACCAATAGCCTGCTCCATCATTTGCTCTCCATACCAATTCAATGACCATATGGACATCCTATAGTGTTTTATCAACAAACAAGTTGGTTCAATCTTTGTCCTAAACTTGTATAGTTTTCTTCCCCTTTGGGCATTTATATCCTATAAGGAAGATTGTGACCTTTTTTGTATATATTGGTTAATACAGATGACATGCAAACCCATTATCTTCCCTTTATCTTTTTGTTTTCCAAGAATTTCCTTCTGCAAATTAATAGCTGAATAGCATATGAAGAATACAAATATAATCATAGTTCTAGTTTGCCTCCATTATGCTTTAAGTTGTAAGAAATTGACCATCTTCTCTTGTTCTTCTTTCTATAAACGTGCAAATCACAAACCTACAATAATTGAAATTCACTGTAATTATGAGTTCATGTGAAAACATAGCTTGCTCTACTGAAATTAAGATCTTAAAGGGGCAACAAAGAGAAAGGGAGATGCAGCCTTCAAATTTTGAAAACTGGATTTCTGAGAGAAACATATAAGTGAAAGAGTTAAGTAAGAGATTAATTAATTAAAGTAGACCAAAAATGGTTGAAAAGTTTTATCTGAGTTGTACTATTGTTTCAAAAGAACAATTTTAATTAGCATTGAAAATCAGAGCCACTTTTGTGATTGTTCATTATTTCAATTTTAATTAGCACATGCTTTACTTGAGTTATATAGAGTGAGAGAAACCAAGTTTCATATATATATATATATATATATGCTTGTCTTGTATTGTTTGCATCCAATGGATATTAGATTTCTTCAAGTTAAATTCTTGTTAAGAGGAGAACTTATAGGTAAGAAAAATAGGTACTTGGAAATGTTAATTAACAATCTAGTGAACTCTACCTCTAAAGTTATCGACATGATTACTTTTTATTAGTTTAGGACATTTATCTTAGTATTAGATAGTCTACCTAAGAGATCTTTTAAGGTAGGTTTTAATTTAAATAATCAAGCATTGGTCTAGCCCAATCTTACACCTTGGTATTTGGATTAGGTATGAGGTTTGGATATGTGATTGACCAATAATGGGGACCCTTTTCTAGAAAGAAAGAAACTTGAAACATGTTACTCTTGAAATGGGTAGAACATCCTTGGCAAGCTTTTGTGTTATTTATTAAATTACAATTTTAGTTGTTCTAATTAATAAAAATTAGCTATTGACTTTCTTAATCACGATTTTAAGTTTATCCTAACATGACGGAGAGTTGTTTTAATCGCATGAGAGATATAATGAGTAATGCAATGCCAAATGGTAATAAGATGCCTCCTAATTTTTATCATGCCAAAACGTCAGCAAAAAATTGGGCTTGGGTTGTATAAAGATTGATTACTGTTATAATGGATGCATGTTGCATTACAAGGATGTTGAGAATGAGAGGAATTGTAGATTTTGTGGGATGAAACATTACAAAATTTCCACTTCGAGGGGTATTGTTAAAGAAACGCCCTTGAAAAGGATGTAGTATTTTCCAATTATTCCAAGGCTACAAAGACTTTATTCATCAATGGTTACTACACGTCACATGAGATGGAACTGGGAGAATCCAAGAGAGTCTGATATCTTATCTCACCCATCAGACAAAGAAGCATGGAAACATCTTGATGAAACTTATCTTGATTTTGCTCAAGACTTCAAAAATGTAAGATTAGGGTTATGTAGTGATGGGTTTTCTCCATATGGGTTGTTCGAAAACTCTTATTCGTGTTGGCCTATCATTCTTACTTCTTACAACCTTCCTACTTGGATGTGCATGAAACAAGAAGTTATGTTTCTAACCATAATTATTCCAGGTCCATCTAATCCAAAAATTAAGATTGATGTATACGTACGACTATTAATATATGACCTAAAAATGTTGTGGAATGAAAGTGTGCAAACTTATGATGTGTCATTGCATCAAAATTTCATGATGAAGGCTATTTTGATGTAGACTTTCAATGACTATCTTGCATACAGAATGTTGTCTGGTTGGATGATTGCTAGAAAACTATCTTGCCCGTATTGTATGGAGAGGTTTAAGGCCTTCTCTCTCAAATATAGAAGGAAGACTTCCTTTTTTGATTGCCATAGGCAATTCTTGCCTGTAGATCATCCATATCAGAAGACACACAATACGTTCATAAAAAATTGTGTGGAGTTCTCATTGCAACCTCCATGCTTAGTCAAAAAAAAAAAAATGCAACACATCAGACACTTACCTAGTATAAAAGATTCCCAAATACATAATACGTCTGGGTGTGGGGTTGATCACTATTGGACCAAAAGGTCTATATTTTGGGAGTTGTCGTATTGGAGAACACATCTTCTTTGTCATAATGTCAATGTAATGCACACTGAGAGGAATGCGTTTATTGCATTATTTGACATAATCATGGATGTGAAGGGTAAAACCAAGGATACACCCAATGGTAGGTTGGACTTGGCTGAACTTTGTAGACAAAAAAAAATGTTAGGGGTGTTAGACTGAAGAAACTGAAGCACAATATGTATTGACCAAGCAACAACGGGTAGCTATTTGTTAATAGGTTAAAGATATGAAGTTTCTTTATGGTTATGTAAGTAATTTGGGTAGGAGTGTTGACATGAGAGAAGCTATGATACATGGGCTGAAAAAGTCATGATTGTCATGTTTTTATGCAACGGCTACTTCTAATTGCTTTTAAATCGTTACCGAAGCCCATTTGGAATACCTTTGTGGAGTTAAGTCAATTCTTTAGAGAATTGTGCTCAATGATGTTGAAGGTTGATCAATTGTTAGTGATGAAGACTAATATTCTCATTATCTTGTGCAAGTTGGAACAAATATTTCCTCCAACTTTCTTTGACTCAATAAAGTACTTGCCCATTCACTTGCCATATGAAGCTAGGGTTGAAGGTCCTGTTCAATGTCGGTGGATGTATCCATTCGAAATTTTGTTTCTTTTGACTCTTTAACACATTTATTCCTTTTACTGAAATAATTTGGTTTCTATAGTTATACTTTATGTCACCTTCCAATTAGGTTCTTACGCATCCTTAAAGATAAAGTGAAGAACAAGGCTAGAGCTTAAGGTTCCATTTGTGAAGCTTATTTAGTGGAGGAAACATTAACCTTTGCTTCTTATTATTATCTATCCCATATTCTTTGTAGAAGGATGAGAGTAACTTGGAATGATGATGGAGGTGACGGTTGTTCATCTTCTCCATCATTGTGAATATTCAATTACCCAGGATGTCGGGTTAGGAAAGCACGTAAACGTCAACTAGATGCTAAGGAATTTGAAGCTGCCACCCTTCACGTTCTTTTAAATTGTCCTGAGGTTCAACCTTTCTTAGAGGAAGTTCCCTCAAAAGTTCATTTTATCTAGTTACTGATAGTTCTTGATAAATATTTTCGTATCACTAATGATAAAACATCGATAGTATATAAGCGGATTATCTGCGAGAACTTATACCTAACATCAATTTCGCATAGCTTGAAAATGAGATTTTCTCAAACTTTAGTTCATGGTTCAAAAATTATGTAGGTTCATTCTTTAATTGTTATCCACATATTTTTTAGTAATTGAATCATTAATGTCTAAGTATATGGTCTATTATTGATATTAGGTCATAATCCAAAAAATAAAGTATGTGATGATCTTATAAAGAGTTTGGCTTGGGGTCCATTGCACATGGTTGACATATGGATTATATACTATATTAATGGTTTTAAATTTTACACAAAATCTTGGTTGGAAGGGATGAAAAACTTCCAATTATGGTGTGTATTCGAGGCAATGATTGTGGTCAATCAGAAAATGACTTATATGGGATAAAAACTAATATTATAGAATTGGAGTATATTAGTTTTCCCTTGAAGAACTTAGTTTTGTTTAAATGTGATTGGTTTAACCCTATTCCTAATTAATGGACAAGGATTGATTTCAATCATGGGTTGGTGGAGGAAAAAGCATCGAGAAGGTATAAATCATATGACCCGTTTATACTTGCTCAACAAGTGGGGCAAGTTTACTACACTCCATATCCTGAAGCTAACCCAAGGTGGTTATACATTATTAAGATGAAGGGTCGAAGTACAGTTGTTGCTCCTAAGATACCAAATCATGAAGAGTATCAACCATACTAAGATAATCATATACCCTAATTATTGCCAACAGTTATTGATGATGTTTTAGACAAAAGTCTAATTGATAGAGAAGGCCTTCCTGAGGAAGTTAATTGTTTCCAACTAGATGAAACTAACTTAGAAGATGATGATGAAAATCTATCCACGACCAGTGATACTGAATCTAAGGACGAGCTTATATATTCAGATTCAGATTAGGTTAATTTTTTTTTCTTGTAATTGTTAGTCTACTACATTCATGCCAATTAAACTAGATAAATTTCTGTAAATTGTGTTTCTTTATATTTCACACTTTTGTTGTTTCTTGATATCTCAGTAATGCAAATTGTGATTTATCTCTAATTATTCTTTCAATGGTTTTATTACATGCACATAGATGGTAGGTCAAGGAGGAGGAAGAGGAAGAGGTATAGATCGTACTGGAGGTGTTAGTATAGTGGCATATACCTCACGGATAGCCACCCCAACACTTCCTTTACTCCATCCCTTCCCCAGCTAGGCTTTGTCCCTACTCGTTCACCTACCTCATCCCCAATCACTGACTGATATCAGCCCTACACATTCTCTTGAACCCCAACTACACCTTATGATGTTGGACCTTCTTTTTGGATAGCAGTTACCCCATTGGCACTTGCGCCTATATATGGGGCTGTTGATTTAGTGGATGAGCACACATGGCTTAAGCCTATTGCAAAATTTGAGTAAGAAACATTATAAACTATGCAAACTTATTGGTTTCTAGTCAATTCCTAATGATTGTAATTTTGTGCTAATACTTTTTATATCAACTTTTAGCTTTGAGCCGATAAATAAAGTGGCATGTGTCATATCGAACATCATCAAAAGCAAGTTTGAGGGACCATGGACTCGGTGGACCAGCGTCCCTATAAAAGTAAAAAATATGTGGTTTGAAGAGTTTAAGGTAAATTGGATTCTATTTCTTTGATTTAAGTATATATGTTAATATTATGACTCTTTCCACTTTTATGCTAATGTTTCAATTTTCCTCAATGTAGAAGAAGTATAAATGGCTCCCTATTGATTATAGGAAGGCCAGGAAGTATTTTGACAGCAAGGTTGGAAAATGCATGAAAAATGCAATGTAGAGAATTAGAGACAAGCAATGCAGCGCATCATGGATCCCTGCTAAAGTTAAATACAAACTGTTCAAGCAATGAGAGGATCTTGAATTTAAGGCCACAGGTGAGCAAAATAGTAAAGATAGGCTTTGAGATGCTAATGCCTCACTCCACATTGCTGGTTCCATTTATGCATCAGAGCGCAAGAAGAGATAGGTAACTGCCTCCAAAATCTTTCTCATTTCTCTTTAATTACTCTCAAATAATTAATTTTTCTCCTTGGGTGTTTGTATGCAGAGGGTTAAATTGTGGAGGGATCCAACTCCATTTGAGCTCTTCATGCAGATTAAGCATATCAATAAAAATGATGCTTCGGTATTTGAAAAGGCTGCATAATGTGCTGAAGTATTCTTGGATCCATTGTATCATTTAATTAATTATCTTGTTCATGCAATGCTGCCAACCTAACTGGTTTATGGTTTGGTTTGTTTTTTAAGGAAGAACTTACAAAGTGGAAGGAGGAGATGAGCTCATAGGCCTCTGTAGAGGGGGTACTACTGCACTTGAGTTCTTTGTTACATCTGAAAACTATTTATACTTCAATGTGGTTGGGGGAATCAATAAGAAGGGGCACGTGTTTGGCCTTGGGAAGCATGCCACTTATTATGCTGAGGGTTCTTTTGTTAATGTTGTACAAGGTACTTCTCTATATGAGATTCAAAATATGCGGCAAACAATCATTCAATTGTGCATGGAGTTTAAGGAAAACAAGGACGTTGTGTGTAACACAAAAAATGATGCATATTCTCTTTCAGCACCTTGGAGTTACTCCTCTTGCTGAAGCTGGTCCATCTCAACATTCAGTTCCTACTCCAGTTACTCTTCCTCCTACTTAACCCTCTATCATAACCGACTCACCTGGCAGCCATGACATGGCCGATGATTTAGATAATGATAACGATGAATAGAGGATACTAGTTATTCAGAACATTAAATTATGTTTACATTTGATTTTTTTTTCATGATGTACTGTTGTATATATTTGAATTATTTTTTTGGCTATTTTTAATGATTTATTTATTTTTTTCTTTCTACGTCTTCAACTTAAATTGCTGAATAAATTTGGCAAGAAATAACCTGAGGGAAAAGTAAAAATTTAGGTAAAAAAGACCTAGTTTTTTCAAATATGGAGAGGGAAATAAAGGCGCCCAAATTCTGCCTCTATTTCCCTGGTTCTAGAGTTAAACTTAGAGGCGGAATTATCTTCTTCTAAAGTTAGAGGCGGCATTTGAGTTGACCTTTATCCGCCTCTACTTAGAGGTGAATTTTATCTGCCTCTATAATATTAATGAGACTACTATTTTTTGTTAGTTTAGAGGTGTGTTTTTTTATTTATGAGGCAGAAAAAATTCATCTCTAAATAGTCTATGATGCCCTATTTAGAGGCAGCATTTTTTCGCCTCTAATTCCACCAATAATAATTTAGAGGCAGAATTTTCTCATTTAGAAATGAATTTTGGCTGCCTCTAATTGCTTTTGTTTTTTTGTAGGGAAAAATGATGAGGGGGGAAGACATTTATGTTATGCACATTAATGTTAGGCATATTAAATGTTATTATGATTATATTTGTGTGTAATTTAACTGGTTATATTTTATTAATTATTAATTAAAACATTATATTTTTATTTTCTACTTATTTTTAAATTATGATTGATAATTTTATGTAAATTATTTTTAATTTATTATTTAAATTATTTGAGTGTATTTTAAATATATAATTTATAACATTTAATATAAATTATCATATAAAATATGAATTATATATTTATGTTCAAACTTATTATGTTTAAATTTGTGTGTGATTGACGGATAATATTTTTAATTTATTAATTGAAATTTGTTTCCTAAATAATTTTAAATTAAACTTGATAAGTTTATTAGATATTTTTGTTAATGTAAATTAATTTCCATTTAATATTTAAATTATTTTTTTATTTTTTTAAATATATAGTTATTTCCAACCTAAGATTCAAAGGCAATATTTGCAAGGATTTCTTTTATGTAACTAGTTTTCTATATCATAAACATTAATTGACAAATAAATTAATAACAGTACAACCATTTGTAACACTCCAATTTGGGGTGTTTGGTGCACCATACTAAGTATCAAACTACAGCAAGAATATATAAAGGGGAATCCTAACTCTAGTATTCTTAATCTCAACTCAAGACAAAATCATAATCTTTCTGACAAACCTAAAAGCTAAAATCATATGTCTTCCACCAAGAAATTCTTCTACTAAAATCAAAATGAAAAGCACACAGCTCGTGAGACTATCTTTCCAATTTCCAATTCATCAATTCATCAATTTCCAACTCAAGTCAAAATCATAATCTCTCTTACAAACCTAAAAGATAAAACACAAATAATAACAACATCATGATGTATACAATGACTAATTCGAAAGCAACAATTTGAATGACACCAATGAAGACCAATTAAGACAGTTGAACTAAGTATAGTGGAACAAAAGTAATAATACAACAAGAAAAACATTGTAATTTTTGCAAAGGCAATATATCAAACACCTTTTGTTCAATTGATTTGCAACCAATTCAGAGAGAAGAAGAAGAAGAGAAGATGGGTTTGGCAGGACCTGGGTGAGCATAATAATGTAGGTACTAGGTAGTGATGGTGACAGTGATGTCAAAAGCCAAACAAGAAAGGTGGCCTGCAGCGAGAGGGGAAAGTGAAATGTGGTCTACGATGCAGGGGAGGAATATAATCTCAACTTTCTCTCAGGCGTTCTTATGGATGCATGCATTCCATGAGAATGTTGAGTTTTAGGAACCTTAATTTTTCACTGCCTAATTGAAACGGTGCATTTCAATTCTCATGACCCTCTTACGTATGACATCCTTAAGAATTTTGAATTTTTGAAAAAGTTTATGCCGTGTAAATAAAATTCGTTTCTCACGGATGTTCTTATAGTTTATGTCTATGAGAAAGACTATTTCTAGATACAGTTAAATGCATCATATATGTTGAATGAAGCATTTAAACTCTCACAATGTTTAACTTGAGAGATTTTGTGAGAATTAACTTGTGACATCAAAATGTTTGATTCATTTTTAGGCTTATCTAGTAACATGCTAACCTTAAAAACACATAATACAAGCGAAAACAGAATAGCGGGCTAAAATATATGTATAGAATTCAATGAATGATAAATTCTATTACATGTACACAAATTACATCAAATGTAATGTGAATATGTCAAAAATAAACACTAAAAGATTTTGAGGTACGGGGAAGGCTTGTCATCCTCTTTAATCCAAACCAAATCTAGTTTCTTTCCCTGACCGACTTGTTTCTTTCGACATCATTGGTTATTGTGCAAAAAAATAACAAGTATATTGGACACGTGAATAAAACAAGTGAACACAGCTACCATCAGATTAATAGATCAACCAGTAATTAATACATAAGCATTGAAAAAACAAGTATATTGATCCTATGTCATTTTAATCACTTTCTAATATATAATCACTAGGAGCATCTTTATCAGTTTCCTCATCATTGGTATTATAATCCTATTCTTCATCTTCTTTGCTAACTTGTGTGAACTCATAGGAATGAATCCCTTGAACCCACAGACAAATATGTTATACTCACCCAGGAAGACAAAAATCAAATTTCTAAAAGATATAGACTCGTTGGAAACTTGTTCCAAGAACCCAGATTGGGAGAACACCACAAAGGGATTGCCTTTGAAACTAAGTTTCAAATTCAATTTCATCCAAAAATCTGCTTTGCAAAGTGTTTTAGCCTCCTATATATGTGGAGACTTAAGAACCCTAATTTGACTAACTCTACACAAGCCAATGGGGCTCCTTAACAAATAAGCCCACAAAAATAATAACATAGGTTTAGCCAACAAAGAAACAACTAAGGCCCAATAAAAATATAACAATTATAATAAAGCCCAATTACATGGAAAATGTTAATCAACCTCTTTAACTTGAATAATGTGAACTAGAATTGGCTCTTCTTCTTTCAAACCCATCTTGGAAGCTGGTAATAAGCTAGGGGAATTAGACGTCTTAGCCCAAATAGCTTGAACAAGTCCATGCATAGCTCCCTTGATATTCTTTACTCTTAATCTAGTTATTGGACCATCTGGAACATGTAATGGATCTTTGCTATTTGGCCCACCATGGATTCCATCCTTCTTATTCTCCTCAAAAGGATTCGACCTCGAATTGTCACCTGTATCAAAGAAAGAAAGATCATCAACATTAAACATAGCAGACACGTTATACTCACCTGGAAGATCTAGTTTATATGCATTGTCATTGATTTTCTCAAGGACTTCGAATGGTCCATCTCCCCTAGGTTGTAGCTTAGACATTCCACGATCTAGAAATCTCTCTTTGCGTATGTGAACCCAAACCCAATCTTCAGACTCAAATATCACACGTTTTCTTCCTTTGTTAGCTTAGGAGCATATTGTTCATTTCTGAAGTCGAACCTTTTCATGAATGGACTTCACTAATTCTGCCTTCTTCTTCCCATCCAAGCTTACCCTTTCATTAACAGGTAAAGGCATCAAATCTAAAGGAGTAAGTGGATTAAATCCATAAACAATTTCAAATGGAGAATATGAAGTAGTGGTATGCATGGTCTGATTATATGCAAACTCTATGAATGGTAAACAATCCTTTGAATTTTTCAAATTCTTTTGAATAACAATGCGTAAAAGTTGGCCTAAAGTCCTATTAATTACCTTCGTTTGCCCATTGGTTTATAGGTGACAAATAGTAGAGAATAAAATTTTGGTGCTTAACTTGCCCCCATAAAATTCTCTAGAAGTAACTAAGGAATTTAGCATCCTTAATACTCTTGGGCACACCATGGAGTCTCACTATTTCTCTAAAAAACAAGTCATCTATGTTTGTGGCATCATCTGATTTATGGCATGGAATGAAATGTGCCATCTTACTAAATATGTCCGCTATCACAAAAATTGAATCTCTACCCCTTTTTGTCCTAAGCAACATCAAAACAAAGTCTATAGACAAATCTACCCATGGCTTACTAGGAACAAGAAATGGTGTATACAACCCATGTGGTAAAACCTTAAACTTGACATTTTTACTTGTGATGCATCAACTGCAAATGCCAATGGCATCCCTTTCCATCATAGGCCAAAAGAAATTCTTATGCGAGATTTCTAAGGTTTTCCAAACACCAAAGTGTCCCATCTATCCCCCACCATGTGCCTCATGCTTCAATAATTCACGAATAGAACAATTTGGCACACACAACTTACTTGCCTTAAATGGATAACCATCATGCTTGTAAAACTGGCCAAATGCTGCTTTATCACATGCCACATACACAGAAGAAAAATCAGCATCATTGTCATATTCATCTTTTATAAATTTAACCAAGCAATTTAGCGCTCATAGAAGAAAGAAGCACATACCTTCTAGATAAAGCATCATCAACTATATTCTCTTTACCTTGCTTATACTAGATGACATAAGGAAATGTCTCAATATACTCCATCCATCTAGCATGCCTTTCGCTCAACTTACCTTGACTCTTAAGATGCTTCAGTGATTCATGGTTGACGTGGATCACGAACTCCTTTGGCCATAGGTAGTGCTACCATGTCTCCAAGGCTTGAATAAGAACATAAAGCTCTTTATCATAAGTAGGATAATTCATGGCTGCCTACTTAACTTCTCGTTGAAATAAGTGATGGGTTGCTTATCCTGCATCAAAACAACTTCAATTCCAATTCTTGAGGCATCACAGTCCATCTCAAAAGTTTTGTTAAAGTCAGGTAATGCTAACATAGGTGCAAAAAATAACCTTTCTTTAATAACAATAAATGTATTTTCTTGTTCAATGCCCCAATGAAATCCAACATTCTTTTTAACTATTTCAATGAGTGGTGAAGTAACAGTGCTAAAATCTTTAACAAAATGCCTGTAAAAACTAGCTAAACTATGAAAGCTTCTCACCTTAGTGATACCTTTAGGTGTTGGCCTCTCCTTGATTGCTTTGATTTTCTCTTCGTCTACTTGAATGCCTTTTGCACAAACCATATAACCAAAGAAAGACAACTTTTTCCATGTAGAAAGTACACTTTTTAAAATTAGCATACAATTTTTCATTTCTTAAGACATCAAGCACACATCTTAAATGATCAACATGTTTATATATGTTTTTGCTGTATACTAAAATGTCATCAAAGTACACTACCACAAATTGCCTAATGAAAGCACGTAACACATGGTTCATTAATCTCATAAAAGTGCTAGGTGCTTTGGTAAGACCAAATGGCATAACTAACCATTCATACGGCCCACATTTAGTCTTAAAAGTAGTTTTCCATTCATCCCTTTCTTTCATCCTAATTTGATGGTATCCACTCTTAAGATTAACTTTACTAAAGATACAGGACCCATGCAATTCATCAAGTATATCATCTAACCTGGGAATGGGATGATGATACTTTAATCATTATTTTGTGGATGACTCTGCAATCAATACATATTCTCCAAGTTACTCTTTTTCTTATGCTCAATCTCACATTTCATCCTCGTTTGATCCTCATATACTTATTTTGGTGATAAAGGAACATGTGTAATTAGTTGACCATCCTTAACAAAGCTATACATGTTCTTGAACCCTTCATGGATCACTTTTATGTCATATTGCCATGGTATTCCCAATAAAATATGGCTCGCATGTATAGGAATTACATTGTAAAGCACTTTATCACTATACCTTCCAATGGTGAAAGATACCATGACTTGCTTGTTAACTTTGATTTCCCCACACCCATTCAGCCATTGTAGCTTATAAGGTCTAGGGTGCCTTATCAAAGGTAAACCTAATTTCTCAACAAGAGTAATTTTAGCTACATTGGTGCAACTTTAACCATCTATGATCAGATTACACACTTTGTTGTTAACATGGCATTTAGCATGAAAGATATTTTCTCTTTGCTATGCCCTATTATATACTTTAATATGAGTATTAAGGGCATGCCTAACAACAAGAGTTTCACCTTTCGTAGGATACTCTAACCCCTCAACATCATTATCATCAATCAATTTTAAAATCTCATCACTACGACTCTCACTCTCAGTCACTGCTTCCCAATTGTCATGTACAATAATCACCCTTTTGTTTGGACACTGTGAAGCTATGTGTCCTGAACCCAAACACTTAAAGCATTTGATATCCTTATTCTTAAAAAGTTGGGTTCAACTTTGGGTTTGTTTTTGTTAGTAGCTTCTTCCTTTCCTTTAGGTGGCTCAGTTTTACCCTTAGAAACAGTTCTATCACTTCTTTCAGTGTTACCCTATTTTGGTTTCCAAGGAGAATCCAAAGAGTACCTAGCTATCCCCTTTCTTTTTAATCTTCTGTCCACCTTCATAGCCATATGTACCATATCCTTCAACTCCATATAATGCTGCAGTTAAACTATATTAGCTATATCTATGTTTAATCCATTCAAAAACCTTGCCATTGTAGCTTCCTTATCCTCCTCAACATTGGCTCTAATCATGGAAATTTCCATTTCCTTATGATAACCTTCTACACTCATCAAGCCTTGAGTAAGATGTTGGAGTTTTTGGTATAGATTTCTATAATAGTGGCTAGGTATGAATCTCCTTCTCATGAGAGCTTTTAATTCCCCACAAGTATTTATAGGCCTCCCTTAATCCCTCATCGTGTTAATTACTAACTTGTCCCACCAACAAGAGCATAATTAGTGAATTCAATCATAGCTAACTTAACTTTCTTCTCCTTAGAGTAGTAGTGACAATAAAAAGTTAACTCAGTCTTCTTTTCCTACTCTAGGTAACCCTCAAATTGCTTTTACCCTGGAAAGATAGAATTTTCAACTTAATGTTATCCATATTTCTGTCTGCTCCATCTCCCCTCCCTAGGTCTCGTCTAGGCTCTCTCCTAGGTCCCCTTCCATGCCTACCTTCTTTATGCCTAAATCTGCCTATATCCATCTCATAGGCGTGCTCTTCCTCAATTTCACTTCTAAACTCATCTTGTTCCTCAAATTCCTTAAAAAAGAACAGTTTTTCTCCTATGTTGTCTACCCTCAAGAGGACCTCTATGAGACTACCCTCTTTGAATACTAGCTATACGTTCATCCTACCGGTCCATTCTATCCCTAATATTCCCAAGAGTCACATTCAGTTGCTCAAAGTGTTGTTGCAGGGCTTGAATTATGAAAGACAATTTTTCCTCATTAGGTGAGGATTCATTCCTTTCTAACATTTTTTAAGCTATAAGAAAATGTTACTAAAACAAATGTCTCAACCCTCACGTGTTTACACTCAGAATGACACTCCACTTGTGTTTCCCTATAATTGGGTTTTACCCTCAATTGAGCTCACCACTCTTGCCTTTTTCCACTATTTTTCCCCTTTTCTAGTTCTTTAAGAACTAATGAACTCACACAAAAAAAACAATGCCTTTGTGTAATCCCCACCAACCGAGAATTCAAGAAAGCAAGTAGGAATTAAGCAACAAAGAGAACACAAGGATATAGCAACAAAGTGAACAACTAGGAAATAAGTAATAAAGGCTAGGAATTCAAGAATCAAGTGACACAGAACATGACATAGAAAATCATATCTAGAAAGCAATTCAGAAACATAAATTTGGACAGTGTAAACAATTATGACAATGCCACTGAAAATTTTGAATTGCCCAAAACACACTTTAAAAGTAGAATTTAACCCTGAGTTTGACCTCAACTAGGTAAACCCAAGTTAAAATGAGGATGATCTCAAAAAAAGCATTCCGAATTGGTATTATGGGTTTCGTAAGTCCACTTATGCAAAAAGTTATGGCGGTTTAAAGTTAGATAGGTAAAATTACTTCTTTTCTTTTCTTAAGCACCCAAGCAAATTTTCACCAAAGATCACCTCCCTTCAATTGGACAATACAACTCTTTACTTGCAAGCACACAATGATTCATACTCAATGCAATACATATATAATTTTGTTCACACTTTTTCATGAATTCACAAAACTTTTCAATTTTTTTTCTAACAAGCTACCTAACGACTAATTTTCAGAATTTATCATGGGGTGTGAAACTAGAGCAAGAGCACACTATAGTGTCACACAATGAATAACAAAGGAACCCTTAAGAAATTTAGATGAACAATACAAATGAAAAACACGAATGGCAAACAAACTAAGATAAGGAAATAAAGACACAAAAATCTATAATGGAAATAGAATTAGGATAAACAGATGAACAATGGAACAACAGAACAACAACTACCAGAAGATGAAAAATTAGACGAATACAGAAATAGCAAAGTTGAATTTTTTTTAACTAATTAAAAGATAAAACAAAAGGATAGATCGAACCTAATGTTTGGAACTAAGCTCTGATACCAAATGATGCAAACTCGTAGGAATGAATCCCTTAAACCCACATACAAATCCATTATACTCACCTAGGAAGCCAAAAATCATATTTCTAAAAGATTTATACCTATTGGAAACTTGTTCCAAGAATATAGATTGGGAAAATGCTACAAATGGATTGCCTGTGATAAGTTCTAAAAGTTCATTCAAGAACTATAAGAGAAACTAAGTCTCTAATTCAATTTTATCCAAAAATTAGTTTTACAAAAGTGTTTTAGCCACCTATATATGTGGAGGCTTGAGAACCTTAATCTGATTATCCCTACATATGCCAATGGGCTCCTTAACAAATAAGCCCATGAAATTAATAACATAGGTTTAGCCCATAAAGAAACAATTAAGTCTCAATAAAAATATAACAATTATAATAAAGACCAATTACATGGAAAATGTTAATCAGCCTCTTTAACTTGAATAATGTGGACTAGGCTTGGCTCCTCATATTTCAAACCCATTTTGAAAGCTAGTGATATGCTAAGGGAATTAGATGTCTCAGCCCAAATAGCTTGAACAAGTCCATGCATAACTTCCTTAATCTTTTTTACTCTTGATTTAGTTATTGGACTATCTGGAACATGTAATGGATTTTTTCTATTTAGCCCACCATGGATTCCATCACAACTTCTTTTATATCATCATCAACTTCTGTTACAAAATCCTTATTTACTAGTATGTTCACTTCCTTATAAGCAGGTACAGTTGTGTCATCTCTTAAATCTCCATAATTTTGACCAGCTTCAAGAATTAACTTTAGAGAGTGATGATGTGTGTCTTGGAAAGGGGCAACTAGGGCATTAATTGTAACTCTAGCTTTAGTTTTAATTACATGTAACCATTTCCACTTAGTTGGAGTTGTATAGGGCTAAGGTACAAAATAAACTTGCTCTGCTTGTTAAGCAAAGATGAAATGGTCATCTCCTTTATATATGGACTATGAATTGACCTTGTGTATTAACTGTGTACTAAGCAAATTGAAATATTTGTACTCAATAATTTCCTTCAAAACGCCATGATACAATGATTTAGCTTCATCATAACTAGATCCTTTAAGAAAAACTCCATTGTTGTTAGTTTTTTTTCTATGAGACCATGCTTCTACATGGAATTTATATTCGTTGATATTTACTGGTCCCATGTGTTCACATTCCTTGTTGAGCCCCAAGCCAAACATCTTAGAAGGTCGTCATTAGTCTCATTTGTAAGGTTTAGTACCTAAGTATATTTTATAATTAGTCACTTTATCAACATAAATAATAATACATAACATAATAAGATAATGTTAAAGTAACTTACAAAATTTGTGAACCACTGAGTAAATCCGTTGGAAATGTGTTTGTCATCCTCATTGCTAAATAGATCACTGTATATTGAGGATAACAACTAAATGTACATGATGTATCAAGAGAAAATATTGTTAACACATAAGGATTTATTGATGAATATTTGAAAATATGAAGTTATGAAGTTGGAACTTACTTTTGACAAGGTTCAACCTCCGGACAATTTAGCAACAACTAAAGTGTTGCAGATGATAGTTCCTCATTAGTTAGATAATGTTAAGCATTGGTCAATGGAGGCAGGCGGGATAGTTGAAGATTGAGAAAGATTGACTAGTAGAGCTTTCTCCACCATCATCGTTTTGAGGCACTCTTCTAGTTCGTGAATGGACGTGAGTCTCTAAGTAGTACGAGCAAAAAGTTGAAGTCTCTTCAATATTATATACCTCACATATAGAACCTTCCACATGAGCTTTATTTTTGACATTTTACTTTAATATTTACAAGAACCTTTCAAAAAGATACATCCATCTATATTGCATAAGTCTGTTCACTAATAATTTTTCAACTAGGTGAATAGGTAAATGTTCCATGACATAAAAAAGGTAGGAGGAAAATCTTCTCAAGTTTGCACTAGATGACATGGATGTTCTTTTCCATGACCTGTAAGTTAACTTTATGCAAAGTCGAAGAATAAAGATCTTGAAAAACTTAACCCAACTCCATAAGAAGTTTCCATATTGCAGTAGGTAGCCCACTGAAAGCTATTGGCAAGAGCCTCTCTAAAAACACATGATATTCATGACTTTTCATGTGCATCAAAGTCTAAGAATTAGTATTGACACATTTCCCTAAGCTAGATGGATATCCATCAGGATGCTGCAGACTCTGTACCCATTCACAAATGGCTTTCTTATAGTCAACTATTAGTGTGTAAAGGGCATTTGGTTTCACACATCTACCGTTGCCTAATTATTGCAATGGTAAACTTGAATGCTTACATATCTTGGCTGAATCCATCCTTGCCTTCGTATTGTCTTTGATCTTACCTTTGACATCCATCACCATATTGAACACATTAGTCTCTATGTATATCACATCTATGTTGTGTGGGATTAATAAAGTAGGACAGTAAGGTAAATTTCAAAAAAGGATATGTTTATTCTAATGTGTGTTAAACCATAACTAGTAGAAAGCTCCCATTATTTTCTATTACTCTTGCTTATCTCAGTACCTGTACATAGAGTTCATCTCCAGAAAAGTGGCTAGGTGGGATGCTATTCACGAAATTATACCTATGCAAAACGAAGTGTATGCTATCGTGACAAGAAATATAGAGGGAGTGAGTTATTGTTCCCATGAGGAACTATACTAATCCGTTAATTACTAAGTGTATCTCCCCATATTTTAATCAGACTAACAACTAAAGAGATTTAACTACGTAAGCAATATTAATTAAACTAATGAAAAGACAACAATTGATTAGAGATGAAAGATTTCTAATTCTAAGAGAACTAGGACTATAATTTTCTCCCACACTTCATCAAGCTTAATTCTCTCCCCAACAAATCTAGTTAATTATCTCAATTTCTAGTCAAAGGTTCTTAATTATCTAAGTATCTCTCCCAAGACTAAATGGAAAAACCCTCAATTGGAATTACCCTATATTCCTATGACCAATCTCTAATCAAGGGACTCATTAAGTTTAATTCCCTAATTAATTAGTGTATGTGTTGCACAGGTATATTCCTATCCGATACAAACTCATCACTTTCACTAAATGATCACACATCCCTCTATTCATGGCAAAATCCAAAATCCTTTCCTAAGGTACCTAGGGTTCCCTAGATCAATCTAATATATGGCCAATAAATCAAATGTATTAATCCCAGAATAGAAGAAGTAATTGAAGATAAAAACAAATAATTTATTGAAAATCAAATCAATTTAGGGCTACATGTAGATTCTAAATTGTAATCCTAGTAAAAACAATATATTGTCACTGGAGTTGTAAATATCATGTTAAAGATAAGAATCAACATTAGAAAAAAGAAATAACATGAAGAAAAGAGTGAAATAATTATATTAATGAAGTTTGTAGTCTCTTTCTCTTTGCTTCTCCTCTTCCGTAGTTCCTCCGTCGGCTTCCTCTCTTAAATTCGAGTATTAGTCTCTATTATCACTAAGTTAAAAGGTAAGTTTCTGATTATTTTCAGGCTATTTAAAGTGACTAAGCTACGCAGGCACTGGCTGATGGGCCCCTAGGCTCAGTGTCACAATTGAAACCCTAAAAAAATAGCCACAATACCTACGGCTTAGGACATGGGTGCCTAGGCTCTGATCATTCTGACTTGGTGGACACTTAGATGCCAAGGTGCAGGAGCCTAGGCTTTGAGCTCTTTGGAAATTTGTTTGCTACGTGGTTTGGGGAACCTCGACACCCTATTCTTTGGCAGTTTAGAGCATTAAGATATCATAGTGCAGAGTTAGACCTTCATAAAAGTTGTAGATTGGTTTCTTAGCTGTCCAATGAACCTAATTTTGCTCAATATGGATTTCTAGAACTCCATATATAGGCTAAAACCTGATACAAGGTCTAGGTTAAATATGTGGTTCTAGACAACTGCTACTTCTGTGTTTGTGGTATAAAGACTTTAAATAAGAAAAGCTGAGTTTTGGGCTCTTCATGATAGTTAAAGGCTTTTGTTTTAACCTTCCCAAAATCTAAATAACACCTAATATTGAAGTTGGTAGCTCTAGTTATTACTCTAAACCTATAAGGTATTCGGGGTTTCATAACCAGCTTAACATGAATTTAATCTTTAAGCTAAGCCCCAAATAATTCTTCTTCAAAACAGCCCAAAATCTCTTAAAACAACAATTAAGCACCTACAAAAATAACAAATAGAACCAAGAATTAAATAAATGTAAAAGAGACCTAAAATTCTTGACAAAAGAGCTAAAGACATACAAAACACTCTAAAATAAAGCAATTAACACTAAGTAAATGTGTGGAATAAATTTCCTCATTAAATACCCCCAAACTTGAGTGTTTGCTTATCCTCAAGCCAAATAAGACAGGAATACATAATTCACTTTAGTAACCACATTTACATGCTCAAGATAGGTTTCTCAAATTGTTGTCTCATGGATCCACACATTATAGAGTAAAAGACAATTCCAAACATTATTTATGTTGAACTCTTAGTCTAAAATTACTTGCACCCCTCAAATACCTCTTGAAGTGTGTGTGCTACATCAACTAAGCATGCCACTTGGATTCATTCATAAACACTGAGTAAATCATGCAAGATTTCTTATGAAAAGACAATAATATATCTCCATAGGCTTGTTTTTCATATCCTCCTTAAGCACATGAGTCATTCTATCTTTTTGATGTAAAGCATACTTCTTTCTTAAACTACCATCTTTTTCTTGTTTTCTACAACAAATCTTTTTCTTTTGCCTTTTTATTTCTTTTTCTTTTAGTCACTACACCCCAAACTTATTTATTTTCATTTTGCACATGGGGTATAACATTCTTTCTTTTCTTCTCTCTTTTTGAGAGGCTTTGTCATAACTCCACCCTTCCTCCATAATTTAACATGACTCAAATGCTCATATGCATAAAGTAAGGGACATAAATTGGAAAAATTATATCAAGGTAAAGTTAAACATTTGTGGCTAATCAAAGAAACTTAATTGGTTAAATAGGCACAAAAGGGTGACTAGAGAAATTCATTATAAGGTTAGCTTGAAAGGCTAAACCAATCCAAAAATGGCCTAGATCATTTCTCTAATAATGTATTCTCTATGATTTTGCCTTAAGGTTTAATCAAACAAGTTTTAGAGAATTTATAGTTAAATTAAGCAAAATTTTACTGCATATGTATGACTTCCTTCTAAGTGATCAAAGTCAAATTGATGCTCAGTGCATAAAAATATCAAGAAAGTACTATGTGTGTGCTTATAACTTTTAACCAATAATTCAGTCAAGATAATATTCATCACAAGTATTCTACTATACTCAAATGGCATCAAATATCATTATTGACTAAGTACTTATACTTGAACATTCATTGTGATTACAAAAAGCTACTTATGCATAAAAATGTGGCTTAAGCAAAAAATTTCTGCATCAGTACAAAAAATTTGAATTTTCTTTCCCTACCCGTAAACTTAAAATAAACATTGTCCCTAATGTTTCAATATAAAATATAATAGAGGTAGAGAGGAAAGAAGCTCCTTGAATGAGAAGCAACAAGAGCAACAACATGGTTGTCCATCCACAACTTTATTAAAAATTGAAAATAACCACAAAAGCTGAATTAAAAGAAATATTAATGCATAAAATAAAATAAAACACAAACAAAAAAGAATAACATGAAGCTTGGGTTGCCTCTTAAGAAGCTCTTGGTTTATAGTCAACAGCCCAACTTTCTCAATACTCAGTTTAGTTCAGACATGGTGGTGGATAGTCTTCCACCAACCTTGGATGGTTTAGCATGACAATTCTCACTTGTAGTAAGCTTTCCAAAATCATGCTTTGTCACCCAAGAAGAGAAATCAAGATAGTCCAAATGGGAATTATCCACACAAACATTGTCAACACCATGTTCTACTGTTTTCACTTCATAGTATTTTTTAGATTTATTATGAAGTTCCATAGCTTTAAAAATTTTGAAAGTTACCTCCTGATCTTGAACTCTCATAGTAAGTTCTCCTTTTTCCACATTAATGAGGGTTATACCTACAGTTAGGAATGGTCTCCGTAAGATGATAGGGACTGCTTGATCCTCTTCTATATCCAAAAACAACAAAATTAGCTGGGAAGATCAATTTATCCACTTTAACAAGAACATCTTCCTTAATTCGCTTAGGATATGCGAGGTATCTGTCAGCCAACTGCATAGTGACTTTTGTGGGCTTTATTTCCTTCAACCCAATTTCTGGTAAATAAATAGTTGCATCAAGTTAATGCTAGCACCTAAGTCACACAATACTTTACCAAAGCACCAATTACCTATGGTGCATGTAATGTTGAAACTTCCAGGGCCCTTAAGTTTAGGAGGTAGTTTCTTTTGGAGGAGTGCACTACATTCCTTAGTGAGAGCTACTATCTCATGGTCCTCTAATTTCCTCTTTGTAGAAATATTTCCTTCATGAACTTAATATAGCTAGGCATTTGTTTCAAAACATCTACAAAAGGGATATTGTTATGAAGCTTTTTAAATACCTTCCAAAATTTAAAAGACTGTGCATCAAATTTCTTCTTTTAAACTTTTTGAGGGATTGGTGATAAGGGAATAATGGTTGTGATCTTATCTTCAGGTCTACCTTTAGACTCAATGTCAAGCTTCCCTCTAAACTCTTGAGATGATGCTGGTTTTCTCTCTACCTCAGGTAACACTGTACTACTCCTTTATGTTACTACCTTGCAGTGCTCAATTAACTTATTCCTAAGATTAATCTTCGTGTTACTAGGTAGAGTTCCTTGTGGTATGTTGTTCAAGTTAGTAGCTAGCTGACCCAATTGATTCTTTAGATTTATGATGGATGCACACTGACTCTATAATCATTTTCTCATTTCTGGAGGTGATTTCTGGTTTCAGTCATGAATTAGCTAGTATTATTAGCTAATTGTATCATTACTTCCTCTAAGGAAGACTTTTTCTCTTGATTAGAAGCGTGTGTTGCTGCATGCGACTGAAAAGCTAGTGGATGGCTTGGCTTTATAGCTTGTGGTGCTCCTTGGTTATTACCAGTTGAGAAGTTGGGGTGATTCCTCCACCCTGGATTATAGTTACTTACATAAGGGTTGTTTTGTTGTCGATTGAAATTGGTAACATGTTGTATTGACTTAGAAATCATAGTGTATTGCTCATAAGCATGGTTGCCCCCACCTAATTCACAAACAACCAATGGTATCTTCCCCATCTGACCCACTAAACTGTCTATTTTCTTGGTTAAGGCTATAACTTGAGCTGCTATGGCTTTATTCGTGTCCACCTCATGAACACCAACTACTTTCTTAGTCATGGATCTTTTAGTATGCCACTGGTAGTTATTTGCAGCCATCCCTTCTAGTAAGGCATATGTGTCATTTGCTAATTTGGCTAAAAGTGCACTATCCACTGTGGAATCTATGTTGCACCTCAAGTAACCGTTCATCCTATTGTAGAATATTTCTATTTGTAGCCACTTTTGCAAACCATGATTTAAGCATTTCTTTAAAAGGCCCTTGCTTTCCAAGCCTCATATAATGTATCATGATCCAGGTACTCAAATGAGGTGATTTCATTCCTTAATTTGGCTTTCCTAGTCGGTGGAAAATGTTTGGTCAAGAATTTTTAGGCCAAAACTTCCCATGTAGTGATAGAGCCAATCCTAGCTTTATCCCGTAGCGAGAATGGGAAAAGCCTTAGTCTTATAGCTTCAGTAGAGAACTCATTATTCTTGAAAGTGTCAAACAAATCCAGAAAAGTTTTGATGTGTTTATATGGATCCTCATGTGCTAAATCTCTAAACTGTAGTGATGTCTGAAAGATTCGAATGATAACCGACTTAATCTCAAAATTATTTGCATTAATGGGTGGTCAGAAAATACTAAACTAAGCTTCATCCAATTAAGGCAAGGAGTAATCCTAAATAGCTCGATCTTCATTTGACATCAAATCCATCACTTACTACTGATTCATTGTCTGAGCTCTCTCTTTTATGTTCCTTCTACAGGTCTTTTCAGTCTCAGGATAAAAAGAAGAGCATCCTTGCTTGTTGCACTACACATGCAACAAATTAAGGTACCTAAAAAATAAAAGAAAGGTTTAATCAAGAAGTTAATCTTAATATCAACAAAATAGTAAAACAGTTCCCCGACAATGGTGCCAAAATCTTGTTTGTGAAATTATAACTATGCAAAACACAATTGTATGCTATCATGACAAGTAATATAGAGTGAGTGAGTTATCATTCCCATGAGAAGCTGTATTAATTACTAAGCGTATCTCCCCCAATTTTAATCAGATCAACAACAATTAAAGAGATTTAATTAAGTAAGCAATATTAATTAATATAATGAAAAGACAGCAATTGACTAGAGATGAGAGATTTCTAATTCTAAAAGGCCTAGGACTATAATTTTCCCCCACACTTCATCAAGCTTAATTCTCTCCCCAATAAATCCAATTAATTATCTCAATTACAAGTCAAGGGTTCTTAATTACCTAAGTGTCTTTCCTAAGAATAAATGGAAATACACCCAATTAGAATTACCATATATTCTTATAAGTAATCTCTAATCTTGGCATTTATTAAATTCAATTCTCTAGTAATGACTGTATGTGTTACACAGGTATATTCTTATCTAGCACAAACTCATCACTTCCACTAAATGATCACACATCCCTCTATTCGTGGTAAAACCTCAAATCCTTTCTCAAGGTACCTAGGGTTCGCTAGATCAATCTAATCTATGGCTAGTACATCAGATGCATAGAAAAAGTAATTGAAGATAAAAACATGTAACTTATTGAAAATCAAATCAATTCATATACATATGGGTTCTAAATTGTAATCATAGTAAAAAGGATATACTCCATCACTAGAGTTGAAAACATCATGTTCAAGATAAGAATCAACATCAGAAATAAGAAATAAGATGAAGAAAAGAGTTAAATAATTATATCAATGAAGTTCATAGTTTCTTTCTCTTTACTTCTCCTTTCCGAAGTTCCTCTATTGGCTTACTCTCTTTAGTTTTAGTCTTAGTCTCTATTATCTCTAGGTGAAAAACTAGGTTTTTGATTATTTTTGGGCTATTTAAAGTGACTTAACTGTGTAAGCACCTAAGCGCTGGTTGATGAGAGCCTAGGCTCAGAGGCAGAAGTAAAGATCTAAAAAATAGCGGCAGCACTTAGGCATTGGGACATATAAGCCTAGGTGCTGATCATCTTGACTTGGTGGGCACCTAGAATATGAGCTATATGGATTTTGGTTTGTTGTATGGTTCGAGGTATGACGTCCTTGAGTGAAGGGAGTCGTGGTGGCCTATTCTTTAGTAGTTTAGATAATCAAAACATCTTTGTTCAGAGTTAAGCTCTTAAGTAATGGCGTCGATCATTTTCTTAAATTTCCTATGAACTTGAGTTTGCTCAATTTGGACTTCTAGAACTCTAGATATAGGCTACAAACCCACACAAGGTATGGGATAAGAATATGGTTTTTGATAGCTATTACTTTTGTGTTTGCTATATTTAGGCTTCAAAACGGAAGAACGAAGTTTCAAGATCTTCATAAAACTTATAGGCCTTTGTCTTAATGTTCTAACAAGCTAAATAACACCTAAAAATAAAGTATGTAGCTCCCATTATCACTCAAAAACCAGACATTGTTCGGGGTTTCTTGATTATCTTAACATGAATTTAATCTTTAAGCTAAGCCTCAAATCATTCTTTTTCACAACAACCCAAAATCACTTAAAGTAACAACTATACAACTACAAAAATAACAAACACAACCAAGAATTAAAAAAATTTAAAAGACACCTAAAATTCTCGACAAAAGAGCTAAAGACATACAAAACACTTTAAAATAATTAAAACTAAGTAAATGTATGGAATAAATTTCCCCATCAGATGCTTCTCTCAATTTTATTCTTTCATAAATTGTTCTTGTTTATGTGAAAGAGATGCTCCATGGGTAATAATTGTTTATGGAAATCAAAATAACAAATCTTTCACCCATGTTTAAGATAAAATGCCTTCGAACTATCGATGCTAATTGGGCAACTTCGCCTACTAGAGGTTTGCAAACCTGATAGCATTCCATATGAGGGAAAGTTATTTATGGTCCACAAAAGAGCAGCTTGCATGAAGAATTTCTATTTTAGTGAAATATCACACGTAAGCACTCTCTGCTGCCAAAACAGTTGTAGTTTGTCAATTAAAGGCTGCAAGAAGACATCAATTTTGCTTTGGGAAATACGTGGACCAAGAATAAGTGTAGTTAAGAACATGTACTCTCTTCGCATGCACATGCCTAACAGAAGATTGTAAGGAGTAATGATGATAAGCCAAGATGAATATGTCTTAGCGTTCATTCTAAATGAATTGAAACCATCCGCACACAAAACTAACCTAACATTCCTTACATCATCAGTAAAATCCGTGTAGGCATCCAATGACTGCTTGGAAATATCTCACTTATCAATATAAGCTAAATCCACACAAAACTAACCTAACATTCCTTACATCATTAGTAAAATCCGGGTAGACATCCAATGACTGCTTGGAAATATCTCACTTATCAATATAAGTGAAATCCACACATAGACCCCAATTTGTAGGCATCCGATGACCACTTGGCAATATATCACTTATCAATGTGATAAGCTCATCCATACATGCCTCCACAACATTATAGTTTGAGTTAATATCAACAATCTAACAACTGTTGAAAGCATAGAGTGTGTCTCACACCGTTCCCATAATGGAGACTGTGCGGCACTCATCATATCATAAACTTGGCCGTCTCTTCATTAGGATCCTCCTCCTCTCTATGGTGCCTCCTTTCAAAAGATGGCCTAATAGCATCCATAACCATATGCTCATACATATAAAAATATTGGGTCTCAACCTCAACTGGTTGGGGTAATAGTGGTAGGACCTCTCCATGATACACCTAATGATAATAACTTTTCATAAAACCTTTCTTATATAGAAAAGGCCCTTACATCATCCGATGTTTGAAACTTTTAGCATTTATATTTAGCACATGCGCATCTAAACATCCCTCTGTCACACACACATTAAGTACAAAAGTAAATTGAATAAATTCCTTAACACCCAAGTAAAACCTAGTTGTAATAGCACTTCTATTATTGGGATAGAGTCTATTGTTCTTCCAACGATGATGGTTAAAGATATCCAATTTCCTTCAATATTGAACAAGATTTATAAATCCATTACATAACATACATGCATCAAAATATATACATCAAATCAGTGACTAAAAAATAATCCAAAACAATTATACAAATTAATAACATCCATTATACAATAAAAGCCTCAAAACAAATTTCCAAAATGTTATAAACATATCATTTAATATAATTTAATAAATTTAAGCCCTAACTAAATACCATAAAATTTAAATTCATCCAAGATAATTCCAAAAAATATGAAAAAAAAATCCAAACACTCTACATTCATTATACAACAAAAGTCCTAAAAACATTTGCGTAAATATAAAGAATATTATACATAATTTAATTTATTAAATTAAGCCCTAAAAACCATAAAATTGAAATTCATCTAAAATAATTCCAAAAAATTAAGAAAAAACATCCAAACACTATACATCCATCATACAACAAAAACCGCAATGAAATTTCAACAGCAAAAATCTACATCCACTCCAATTTGAGCATTTCAATTTGGATTTCAACATAATTCTCTCACATCAAACTAAACCATAAATCAACTCCAAATATTCTCAAATAGCTATCCACCAACATCATATACTTAAACAAAACTTAAAAACAACCAAAAGCTAACCCAAAAGTTGCATATAAACAATGACAATTCAAAAGTAGAAAAATGGAAAAATTTTAGACAACCTCAAGTCCAGAAGGAGATAGACTAAACATCACTTCACCTTGCAAGAAAATACCCAAAAGTGGCTAGATAATCGATTTGGACAATGAAACTAGAGATGAAATGCATTTGGAAGAAGAAAAAATGCAAGAAACTAAAATGGGAGGAGAGGGAGGAGCTGATTTGATATATCGAGTTCTCTCACAGAATTTCTCATGGTTGTTGTCCGTGATATCCGTTCTCACAGAACCTATCTATGAGAGCTATACATGAAATGATGCGTTTCAATAATTTAGTTGTTTCTCAAAAATAATATGTGATTATGTCCAAGAGAATCACCATGAGTTAAGTTAGTGCCAAATTTTTGTGCGTTTTTTATTGCAGCTTTCTCACGGAACTCTGATGGAAAGTTCTCACGATTAAGGGAATTGTGAGAGATGTTATGAGAATTTTTAACCTATCATTGTTTCTAAGATAAATGCATGAGAAATTTTGCAAGACGTGTCTCATAGAAAATATTTTGTGAGAAAATTCATGACAAAACATGTGTTTTCTTGTAGTGTTTTAGCTATTTGATCTTCAAACTATACAAACATATGTTTGGTATGATCATGTTGAACAAGGTTATGGGAAATAACAATGGCTACTTTGTTATCACAAAACAAGTTCATCTTAAAGGTAAGAGCCATTCCTATCTTAGTTATGAGTTTTTTTAGCCACAAAAGTTCACATAACCTTTTTTCCATTTCCTCTGAACTCGGCTTCAGCACTAGAGAGAGATACCACCTTCTGTTTCCTCCTTCTCCATGTTACTAAGTTACCTCCCATGAAGGTAAAATATCCAAATGTGGATTTTCTATTACCAGCACTCCTTGCCCAGTATGAATCTATATACCTTATACTAAACAATGATTATTTTTAGTGAACATCAATTTCCTAGGAGAAGACTTAAGGTAGTGAAGAATACATACTAAAGCTCCTATTTGTTCCTCACTTGGGTTGTGCATGAATTGCCTCATAACTCCAACGACATAGGCAATATCAGGATAGGTATGAAATAAGTAAATTAACTTACCAACTAGTCTTTGATAGGTATCTTTGTTGGTTGGTACTTGGTCTGCTTTTTCTCTAAGTTTATGATTATGGATGACTAGTGTATTTATAGGTTTGCAATCTAATAAAACCATTTCAGATAACATATTTAATACATATTTCCTTTGAGAAAGGAAAATTCCCTATGATGACCTGACTACCTTAATACCCAGAAAATATTTGAGTCCACCAAGGTTTTTCATTTCAAAGTCACTTGCTAATTGTGTTTGAAGATTGAAAATCTCTTCCTTATCATCTCCTGTAATAATCATGCCATCTACATAAATTATGAGATTTGTTATTTTCCCACCTCTGTGTTTTAAGAACAAGGTGCGGTCTGAATTACTTTATTGAAACCATACTTTTTCATAGCCATACTAAAGCAACCAAACCACTTGTGAGGGGATTGTTTCAACTTATAAAGAGCTCTCTGAAGTTTGCAAACAACTCTAGCATCATGGGATGCAATATATCCCGGAGGAATATCCATGTAGACTTCTTCCTCAAGGTCACCATAATGGAATGTGTTCTTTACATCAAATTGATGTAATGGCTAGTCTAAGTGAGCTACAAGAGATAACAAAAGCTCTCATAGTAACCAGTTTTGCAACATATGAGAAAGTTTCTTGGTAGCCTATACCATATGTTTGTGTATATCCCTTTGCAACCAGCCTTGTCTTGTATCTTTTAATGAATCCATCTGCATTGTATTCGATGGAGAACACCTACTTGCATCCAATTGGGTGATAATCATAGCATGAAAAGATTTAAACACGTTTGGTACTTCACTTTCTGTTTTAATAAGTACAACTAGCATATACGGATACAATCATCCACAAATATCACAAACTAATGAGTACTATAAAATGAAGAAATTGGAGAGGGTCCCCAAACATCAGAGCGAATTAATGCTAAAGGAACATTACATTTAGAAATACTTATAAGAAATGGTACACGGTGGCCTTTTTCCATAATACAAGTCTGACAATGCAAATTCAAGTCATCAAGATGTGATAATAAGTCAGGAAATAAATGCTTCATATAACTAAAGGATAGGTGCCTTAACCACTTATGCCAAAGCCAGATCTGTCTTTCCTTCTTGCTTGTTGTCTGATTTATGACATTTACTATCTCACAGTTGAAATCATCCATGTAGTATAACCCCCTCTCTTAGTACCACGCTTAATGATCTTTTTTGTGCGAATATCCTAAAACAAGTAAAAAGTAGGGTACATAAGAACACAACAATTCAATTCCTCTATTGCTTGTCCCATAGACATAAGTTTGCAAAGAGATGATGAAATTAAAACAGTTCTAGCCCCTGTTTACATTAGAAATATTGGCTCTCTAAGGGTGAGAGTTAGAAGTAAAATCACATTGACCAAAGGTCATGTGATCGATTGCCCCTGAGTCAACTATCCACCCACAAGTGTCATCTTAGGTAGTGCTAAATAACCCATAACCATAATTACCTTGGTTAGGGTCATATTTCAGTGGGTTTTCTTCTCTTCTCGTGAATGATAGTTGTGAGTCTCATACTATCATGGCTGCCTATCCTGAGTTTCCATTGGTACCAGCTTCTCATTGTTTCTTTGCCCTAAACTAATCCCTCTATTCAAGGTACCCATTTTATTTGAATAATGTGTCTCAGGTATGTTTTGGATTTCCACAATGAGTACAACCACCTCCTTCAGGCTTATCCTTTTCCTTAGATTTTCTTGTTTCTGTACTGGTTGATCTAGGCTTGGTTTGCTGGAGTGTCAAGGTTTTCTGTTTCCCATATTTAAGCCCTTGGATGCCATGGTAGCTCTTGAAACTAATTCTATACCAACCATCATAACAGTCTATCTGATGTCTTCCCTTCGGACATGAGCATATGCTTGCTCAACAATGGGAAATGCTATAACTATAAGACATCACTTTGAATCTTATCAAGTCTATCATCCAGCCCATCAAGAAAAATATACACTTTGTCTTCCTGAAGAATATAATTGTATTTCTGGATATTTTTAGGATATTTTATTGGGTTAGGATGATAACAGTCAATTTATCTCCATAACCCTTGCAAAGCATTATAATACTTTTCAATTTGTCATCCATTCTATTTTAGTTTCATAATCCTTCTTTTCAAGTCATAAACTTGTGAAGTATCAGTACCATCGAAGTAAGTTGTGGCAATATAGTCCCATAACATTTGTACAGTAGGAAAACAAACAAAATTGCCAATCAAAGATGGGTCTATTGAGTTGAGAAGCCAACCTTTGACAATAGTATTTTTAGTTCTCCATTTCTGAAATATGGGATCTGTAGGTGCAGGTTGAGAGAACTCACCATTAATGTATCTCAATTTGTCTCTCCCAGTAATGTACACTTCCACAACTTAAGACCAAAAGGAGTAATTTGTTCCATCTAGTTTGACCCCAATTTGTACAATCAGTGGATCATAGATAAGGTGTTGGGGAACATTCTAGTTTTGGTTTATCATTGCAGTCATCGTTGTGGGTAGATCACCAAGAGTGTTGTCATTTCTCCCTTGAGACCCATTTTCAAGAGAGAAGGTGAACATCAAAGAGAGTTTCTCTAGTTTTGAGTAGAAAAACAAGGCAAATTAAAACAACGGCAAATAAAAGTTAAGAGGGTTCATTCTTTCATAGCAAAGTAGTGGTAGATTAGCTTCTAGAATTTTAACCAAAGGTTCATCACCCCTGTTCCAGAAGAAATTTCGTCGCCTAACAAATGGGGTTCATCTACCCTAAAAGCAATGCCTTTGCTGGATAGAAGAGATGCAGAGTTGTCGAATAGAAATGGGTCGCCTCCCTTATTCCAGCAACAGCGTTGGCATTGAGTAGAAGCAGTGTCGTTAGAGAAACATAGTTCCACAGTGGTGACGGTAGTGATGACAACATCCTAGACCGAGTGTTGCTTTGATACCATGATATTTTTTGGGAATATGTTTCTTGTATTTCCAATCTGAAGAATCCTTTTACATATATATTGCAAACAAATGGAAAGAATAGCAAATAATAACAATAAATGTTACAAAACTACCCTTGGTCAAAGAATCAAATGACACACATGACCAAGCATGCCAACTCACACTAACATATCTAAGATTTTTCATAAATTGTGATATCACACGTGTATTGTCATCACAATGCTAGCTATTTTCAATAATTTGATCACACTTAGGATGTCTACTCCACATATGTTCAAGATGATAAAGAATTTATAATTTTCTTCTCCCCTTATGAAGCATAGTATTTTTCCCAAAAGAGTCCAACAAAATTGGAATATGATTTGACGAACCTTTAGAAAGGTGAAATACCAAGTCTTTAAGGAACAAGTTAGTCCACTCTAGGTTTGCCATAGCCCGATCAAGTCGCATTTGAACATTCAGTTCTCCGTCCCTCGTATTACTCGAAGAGTAAAGACAACCAATGAACCCAAGTCTTCGATACCACATCTATTAGCCACCACTATGAATTCTTGCTTATGCGGGCATAATGGGTCTTTCATTCGCTTCCATTTGTTCATTTGCACAAATAATTTCATTAAAATAATCCATTATCATCCATGGTTCATCAACATATTCTCTAATAGTACAAAGACCTTATACCAGCTTTGATCTCTCAAGTTTTATTTATTTATTTATTTATTATGCTTTTGTGTACGTAGAAACCAGTGAAACGTTATCAATTTGATTTCCTTCATTTACCATTACATCAATACGATATTTATAGAATGAGATATCAATATTTGGAGCCTACAACATCATCAGATCACCACTTCTTCCCTCGCATGTAACATTTAGCCCGTTAGAAAAACCCATTCACATCAGCTGAATATACCATCGCTAAGTGTGTTGTTGCTCTTGAAGAGATTGATGGTGTTTTAGATTACTCTTATATGAAGGCTTTGGAAAAATTTAAAGATCCTGCATATTGGAGGGAAATATTCCTGAATATGTCTAGTGTTAGGAAGAAGACATGGTTGGATATTTTTTTGCTTCACTTAAGTTTGACCTATTCAAACTTTAGGTAATTAGGATTAATTTGATTTTGTAATTTAATCAAATTTTTATCCTAAGTAAATATCTTAGCCGAAATTCCTAATAAAGAAGGATTTATTTTTATTTTTCTCAACTTCTTTGAATCAAATAATTTAAACATTTCAAATATTAATTTAAAGTCAGTCAAATAAAAATAATTACTTAAAATAAAGCTTATCTAGATTGATACAACACTTATCTTAATTAAAAAAATCTTTGTCTTAAAATTATAATGTCTAATTAAAACAATACTTACTTAATTTAAATAACTAATATGAGACTTATTCTTGTCTCTTCAGTGACAATAAATTTTCTCGCATTTTGAAGCATACTAGGACAATATTTGCCCTACAATTTTTTTGTCTAAAATTGAGACAATTTTTGTCTCTTTTAAGACATACAAAAGATGTACTAAGACAACTATTGTCTTAAAATAATTCTTTTGTCTAATTAAGAAAAGTCTTGTCTTAATTAAGACATAAACTAACATGCCATCAATTAATTTTATCTTAAATTTGTTTCAACTTAATGGGGATTGAATTCTCTAAAGCTAGGTGGGGAATCCGCTTAGACATAGGAATTTCAAGCTCCAATAAACTTGGGATTATTTCAATCTTATTAAGATAATCTAAGTTTATGAATCATGAAGTCATTTCACCAAAGACTCATGATTGCACTCTTGAAAATTCATAAAATTACGAGAAGTCAATGTTGAATATTGATTTATCCAATTTGTAAATCTAGTGTTTGTGAACACTTGTAGCCATCCATTGATATAAGGCAAAATTATCGTTTTACTCCTTATGTCAATTTTGTCCATTGGTCTCAAATTTCATCCAATAAGTGACCAAATAATCTTATAGAACATTTCTAAAATTATCTAGAAAAATGAGTAGCTAATTCATCATTTCACTGGGCCTAGATATGTCACTATCTTCTTGAAAACACCATAAGTGATGTTATGTTACGAACTCCATTTCTTGGATTTATGTTCTCGGATCTTCATTCTCACTATGATTCCAACATACAGAGTCTTGACCAATGTCACACAATGGTCGTACCCATAGTATATCAAAGATCACAATGGTCATAAATACAAGTCCATAATCCATCAGGATTTCAGTTTTGCCACTAGCAGATGCAATATGTGTGAGTTCAAGTTCAAAGTAATAGTATTAACTTAAACTTGATATCTCACTTGATTCCAATTCATTTAATAGTATCATTACCTAAAGTCTACTACTTCAATGCTCAATTCACATTCTCTTGAAAAAGAATCTTATTATTTCTATGGAGGTAATCCAGACACTACATCTTAATTGAATAGAGTGACTGGCTCCATTCAGTGACTGTAAATATTGTTTTAGATTCATCCAAAGATACATATCTCATTTTGCATAAACCTTATGCAAATGTATCTTAGTTTATTAGAATCTAGGAACCTTAATAGCTAGAAAATGAAGTTTACATAAATAAATTCTTTATTTATTAATATCAAAATGTATTTACATCAAATTGGAGAATACAACTTGCTTTCTAGGGTAACCTACTCCCAACAGTTAAGATAACCTAGACAGTGATAATTATCATGGTAATTAACTGAGGATTCAAAAGTGATGCATGCTTTCTATCATTACAATTTAAATGTATAAAACTTTAGCAACAATTTTTAACTTGTTGATAAATGATAATGAAGAGACAATTATTGGATTAGGTTATGTATTTTTGAAACTTGAATAACTATATACATAACTACAACATTAAGTGTCAATGCTACTCAATATAATATAATATACAGGATTTAATGCCCTTTTCATAATATATATTATTTTGAAATAGTATGAAATTACCTGCATAAGAATCAAGACTTCAAGTGGAGGATAAACAATAGATAAATACAAAACCCGATCAACCTGAGCATTATTTAAGAGAAGAATCTAAAATATATATATATATATAAGAAAAACTAGAAGTTGGAATTAACAAGTATCAAGAATCTAAAGAATAGAAGACAAAAATATCATCAAATAGGCAGGTAATTAGTTTATGCCTTAATCAATCCAATCTTCTTGTCAAGGTCATATTTAACCTTGCTTTTGTTAGTTATCTCCATAACCTACAACCAACCATTGAACTAGCAGAAACACCACATTTTACTTGTAATTTTTAGCTCAGAAATGGAATTAATGGTGCTACATAGAAAATGTTATAAGGAGAAGATAACACCTTTGAAATTTCAAAATGTGAAATAAGAAAAATTGATAAGTAGTTCAGAGGGATACATAATTTGATTTTAGGAAATATGACAGTAAAAGCTCAGAGAATGGTTTGATAATAATAATTTAAGACAACATATGTCAAGTTTAGGAATCCGTTCAGTACTTAAATGGAGAAGTGCAAAACTAAGCTATGAAAAAATAAGTCTTGCCATATGGAAATTCAATCTACATCTTCTAAAGCAGGTAGAATTGATTTGCATGACTTTCTGCTGCTCTTTAGCAACTTGTGTGATTTCTTCTTTTACAGTAATTTTTTGTTTGTCAAAAGCAATTGGGAAAAAGTATGCTTAATTCATAACTATAGTGGATAATTTGATGTGTATACTTCCAGCATAAATGCACAATTGATTTGTGTTGTGTTTGGCTTGTTTAAGAACTGTATCCTAGAGATGAGAATGTTGCTTGCCACAAAATTAAAGTCTCTTTGAACTTAAAAGATAGTTCGTATCTACTTAGTCCTTCTTCTACCAAGTGATCTTTATTTTGAAGTTGGTTTATATTACCTGCAATTCCTAAAAGCCAAAAAATTAAGTTGGTCTAAGTTAGTCATAATTGAAAAGGCATTTAGTAGAAATGGTTATTCATACAGGATATTATATTCTTAAAACCATTTGTTTTCATTTCCTCAAATGCATGTTTGGCAACATCAACGAAGAGTAAGTGTTCAAAGAAAAAATAATAACATTGAAACTAAAAATAGTAAAGCCTAGATGGATTTAGAAAAATAGCAATTAAAACAGAGTGAAAATATCACAGCCTTTGTACATAAACTAGTAGTTTGTTTTGTTGCTTTAAACAAATAAGTCATTAACAAGTTGTAACACATGTAGTCACACAGCAGACAGTCATCAGTCAACATTGGAAAAATCCAAGGAGTTTTCATGCCTATAAGGAAAAGGCTTAACCTTGCCATTCCCCACAATATAGAAGTAGAATATACCCCAAAATTAATGGGTTAAATTGTCAAAAAAATCATAATTTAATTTCAAAAACAACCCCAAGACTTGAAAATGTGCCAAAATCCACAACACATGCCAGAGATGCATTAATTGATTGCTTCCCAAGAAATAGATCAGGAGTAGCTAATTTCATTCTACCAAAATCAAATTATCATAAAAATAGACTGTTACAAACATATTGAAGCAAAAATAGCACAACCCTTAGCTAATCCAAACCCTCCCAAAAAAGTATTACGAATATGTTATTAATAGCTAATAGGTTGTTATTATGAGGACTAAGACGAAAAAAACTACCTTGAGTCCAAATTCATCTAAAAAAGGAACCTTTTAATAATGCAAAAAAGAGATACAAATTTTGAAATCCAAACTCATTACTTTGGGTGATGAGAAACGATGATGGTAGGTGATTAGGAACAATGCCAATGGGAGACGAGGAACGGGGCAGGAAAGGTGCCTTTGATTGTGGGTGGCCCTGACGGAGACCTAAAGCTAGATCTCCTTTTTCACCAGAGCACGTAGACCCCAAATGACTGTGGACCAATTGCAATTTGTTATTCTTGAAGAATTAAAGAGTCAATTTTTAAAAAATTTCAACTTCACCTACTAAGTTGGTTGCTTATCATCTTAGTTTTTTTATTCCATAATTGATCTAATGGCCACAATGAAATCAAGAATGATCCAATGGCCCTAAAATGGTGACTTAGCCCTACCACCCCACACAGTGAGGTTATAGGATAGCAATTGCCAATGCACAATACAAGTTTCTCTATTTCAACATATACTTGTCAAATTTTTTTAAAATAAAGCAAGGTGTGTGATGAGTGTGCAAAAGTGCACTCTACAAGCTTTATTGTTGAGCTAAATGTGCTATAAAAGAAGGAAAATCATTG
>JASKGM010009921.1:0-38450 GCA_034509205.1 Ceratonia siliqua | reverse complement strand
GACCATTCACGGCTGAAATTGGTTTAAGTGCAATATGAAATCCAAGAACAGAACTTCCGGATAACAGATTATATACGCATTGGCTGGAACCTGACTTACAGAGGAGGAAGGAAGATATGATCAGAAACGCACTTACAGGAAGAAAATGCTGAAGCCTCACGGATTGCCCAACGAAAAGTGACTCCCCGGTCTTCTCACGATGGCTGGGATGGAGGCCCACTGGGCAGAGACGGCGGCTGGTGGAAGCAAGGCGACGGTTACCGGTGAGCAGTGCTCCGGTCAACGGAGTAGCAACACGCTGCTGTCCCCTCTGTTTCAGCAGTACGGTGAGCCTCACGGTGGTTCAAACCCGTGGTGGCTAGAACGGTGGTCGAAGTGGGTTGAATCGCCGGTGGTTGGGCACCGGATGACCGACAACAGCGGAGCCAAAACGCGAGCAGTTTGGTTCGCGGGGGTGGAGGCTTCTCTGTGAGAGTGCGCCGCGGAGGGAGAGAGCAGGGAGAAAGTTTCTGGCAGAGAGAGGGAGGTTTCCCATTTAGAGACTTAAGGGTTTTCTTTTAAAGGGGGGGAGTTCCGGTTTTGCTGGGGAAAAGGGAAACAAAGAAGTTGCAGATAAGGGGGGGAGGAGTTTCAGGGGGTGAGGAGAGAAAGAAAAGGGATTTTCAAATTTTAAATTTTTTTTTAATCATTGGATATTACAGAAACCAAGTTCATAAGTGATTTATGTTTTCTAAAAAGACACATGTTAGAAAACTTTGTAAATCAACTTAGAGTAACCTTTTCGCTAATTGCTATGCTTAAATCCATTAGGATCTTACTATCCATAGTTGCATATCTTAATTATGAGATATGGTAGATGCACGTCAAGATCGCATTCTTGAATGGGGATCTTGAAGAGCACATCTATGTGGCTCAACCAGATGGTTTCATTGAAAAGGGCCAAGAACACAAAGTTTGTGAATTGCATAAGTCTATCTATGGACTTAAGTAAGCATTTAGATCTTTGAATATAAGATTTGACGGTGCAGTCAAGTCTTTTGGATTTCAACAAAATACAGATGAACCTTGTGTTTATAAAAGGACAAGAGAGAGTAAGGTTGTCTTCCTGGCACTTTATGTAGATGACATTCAACTCATTGGGAATGAAGTAGAAATGTTATCTACAGTAAAAGAATGGTTGAATCAACAATTTCAAATGAAAGATTTAGGAAACCCTAGCTATATTCTTGGGATAAAAATGAAAAGAGATCACATGAACAAGCAGATAGCCTTGTCCCAAACAACCTAGTGCATTTTGGTAGTGACCTAATTCTGATTGGGTATGCTGACTCAGATTTTCAATTTAACATTGATTCTAGAAAATTAACATCTGACTCCATTTTCACTTTGGGTGGTGCAGTCGAGGAGTGTAAAGCAATCTTGCACTACTAACTCCACCATGGAAGCAGAATATGTTGTAGATTGTGAAACTACAAAGGAAGCTGTTTGGTTGTACAAGTTCTTAAGGACCTTGAGGTGGTTCCAAATGCAGATAATGCCATAACTCTTTGGCAAACTCAAAAAAACCACAGGATCATAGGGCATCAAAACACATTGAGAGAAAGTGTCATCTCATAGGGAAGATAGTATGACGTGGGAAAGTGGTCATCACTAAGATTGCAATTGAAAGGGATTTGGCTATCCATTCAAAAAGGATCTTTCATAGAAGAGCTTATAGGGTCACCTAAAAGGATTAGGGATTAGGGATTAGGGATATGTCATACTTGCTTTAGGGCAAGTGGGAAATTGTTTGGAATAGGTTACCCTGGAAATCAAGTTGTATTCTCCAATTTGATGAAAATATATTTTCAATATTAAATAAAGAGTTTATTTATGTAAGCTTTATTTTCTAACTATTGAGGTTCCTAGATTCTAATAAATCAAGATACATTTGTATAAGGGTTATGCAAAAGGAGATATGTATCTTTGGATGAATTTAAAACCTTATTCATAGTCATGGAATTGAGCTGGTCATTCTATTCAATTTAGATTGTAGTGTCCGGATTACCTCCATAGAAAGAATGCAATTCTTTTCTAAAGGAATGTTGAATCTCAAATTATTGAAGTAGTAGACTTTAGATAATGACACTATTAAATGAATTAGCATCAAGTGATATATCAATTTCAAATTAATACCGTTACTTTGAACTTGAACTCACACATACTACATCTGCTAGGGGCAGAATCAAAATCCTGATGGATTGTGGACTTATGTTCATGACCATTGTAATCTTTGATATAATATAGGCATGACTACTGTGTGACATTGGTCAAGACCTAGTATGTTTGGATTATAGTGGGAGTGAACATCCGAGAACATAAATCCAAGAAATGGAGTTCGTATTATTATGTCTCTTTTGGTGATTTCAAGAAGACAAGTGACAAATCTGGGCCTAGTGAAATGATGAATTAGTTACTCTTCATTTCTAGATAATTTTAAAAAAGTTCTAAATGATTATTTGGTCACTTATAAGATAAAATATGAGACTAGGGAAAAAATTGACATAAGGGGTAAAACGATAATTTTACCTTATGTCAATAGATGGCTATGAGAGTTCACAAACACTGGGTTTGCAAATTGGACAAATCAATGTTCAACATTGACTTCTCGTAATTTTAGGAATTGTCAAGAGTGTAATCATGAGACATTGGTGAAGTGACTTCATGATTAATAAACTGGGATTATCTTAATGAGATTGATATAATCCCAAGTTTATTGGAGCTTGAAATTCCTATATCTAAACAGATTCCCTACCTAGCTTTAAAGAATTAAATCCACATTTAATTGGAATAAAATTAAGATGAAATTAACTGATAGCATTTCAGCTAATATCATATTTAACACAAGAACTGTCTTAATTTAGACAAAGAATTATTTTAAGACAAATTTTGTCCTAATCATGCTTGAAAATATGAGAAACATTTTTTTCATCAATGAGACAAAAAATAATTCTCACATTACTTGTATAATTTATACAAGTGTTGTTTTAGTTAGACAACATAATTTTTAAGACAATGGTTTGTCTTAATTGAGACAAATGTTGTCTAAATTTAGACAACTTTTATCTTAATAATTATTTTTCTAATTATTTTAAATTAATATTTGAATTGTTCAAATTATTTAATTTAAAGAAGTTGAAGAAAATAAAATTTAAATCCCCATTTAATTAGGAATTTCGACTCTAACATTTTATTATGATAAAATTAATTTAATTAAGTATTTATCCTAATGTTGTTGTAAAGTTTGAATTGTTCAAACTCTTGAAACAACCTCCTCCCCATGTGATGGAGAGGTGTACAGTCAAATGAGTGAAATTGGTCTTTGACATGGTCAAATATATTTTCTCTTAATTATCCTAATTATCTAAGTGAATAAAGGTTAGAAATTAAAATAGTTTTAATTTTTTAGGTAATCTACATTCATTAGGAAACTAACTAAGTCAAAGGGATTTAATTAAATAAAATTAATTTATTGAATTTTTAATTCAAGTGAAAACCACACATGTTTTATTTAATTGTTAAATAAAATATTATTCAAATCAATAATATGATTATTAATTGATAAATCATTAGATAATTTGATTATTTAATATTCCCCATTAGTAGGTGTGTGAATCCCTAATGTTTGGGGATTGAATTTTTGAATTACACTCAAATGCTCTCACATATCCTAGTGTTAGGCTAGTATAAATATAACCTAACCTCTCATTCTCCTTGCGGCCAAAATTTACTTTGAAAGCTATAAATTTTTTTATTTAATCGTTTGTTGTGCTCCAATCACTAAACCTATTCACCGTAGGTACCATGGATTGGTGCTTTCCAAAGAATAGGTGGTCAGTACACTTGGTTGGGAAATGTGTTAGAAGATTAAATTGACTATAAGAGATATATAAAATTCCTATCAATTTTACTTTTCTTTCTAGTAGTGAGTTATTTGCCTATATGTTTTGTTTTCGCTTGTTTACAAGCTTGAATGCTTTAAAATTTTGAAAACTTATGCTTGTATAGTAAACACTTAGGATAAACAACTAAATCCAACATCATAGACAATCACTCATTATGACTATAAGCATGACAATGCTCCCAACTCTCTATCGTTACTACTAACTGTAGATAGCAACAAGCTCTACTGCCCAACTCTTTTCTTAGTTTATCGTTACATAGAAGAACGCTCCCTATTTAATCCCTATTCAATGAACAATATAGAACAAGGTCTCTAGATTTAATTTAATCAAAGCATTTAGAAGAGAAATATAGGTTAATCTAGGCAACAATCACAAATGCTTGGATCATTTAACATATGCTATGCTTTACATAATAGTTATCATGGACTTAGTCCTCCCCAATCACTACAAAAAAATTACTTGTGAATAAGAGAATCAAACTAGTACATATTTAATCCCTCATCCTAGCATTAAATGATTATCTAACTCGTTTTTCAATACCTCATCCTAGCATTGAATGATTATCTAACTCATTTAGTTGGCCACCCAAACAAAACCAAGAAATAATCATGAACAAATCAAGAAGGAGAATAAAAACAACCATCAAGAGAAGTTGGATACATTATCTATGGATTCAGTCACAAAATTATGTCTAAGGTATTGAATTCACCCTTAACCAAGGGGATTTAGCCTTCTAACTTCAGAAATTTATCCAATACAACATTCAAATCCATGAAAGCTATAAAAGATACAAAGAGAATGAATAAAAGATGAAGAGGAAACTCTTTGAAGAACTACACGAGGATGAATCTTCTCCGAAATCACCCCCTCAAGCCTTCCTCTTCTTTTCCTCCTCTCTTCTAAGGTTTCTCTCCCAATTCTAGAAGTTAGAATGATGAATTGAAGTGGGAAATATATTTTTAAACTGTTCAACGCGTGCGGGCACTGTAGCACCCAGCCCTCAAAATTAGATTTAGGGCTATAACTTTGGGTGTCGCGGCTATGGCTCGTGTGCACCATGGCATCCACCTAAAATTGATTCATAAGCTACAGCACTGGTGAGCCAACACCACAATGCCAAGCCCTGATGGTGTTGGAATTTTCTTCTAGGCACCACAGTGTTGTCTCGGAGCACTAGGGTGCCAAACTCTGAGGTCTGTAACAGTTTATCTTCAATTTTTAGCGCTGGGGCACTCAAGAATAAGCGTAGGGGGCTGGTGGACTCGAAAATAAGCACTTTAAGTTCTTTTTTATATAGACTTGCTTCCAAATTGTTCCAAAGCTTGCTTAACTTGAATCACTTCTTCTCATAATTGAATTTCCAATTCAAAACACTTACAAAACAAAAAACAAAGCTAAAAACACAACAAACTCAAGAACAAAGCAAGTAAATGCAAGAGAATCCACTATGAAAAAATGAAATTTATGCACCTATCTATGTGACCAAGCCTAGTGTGGTTCAGGGTGGTTCCATAGCTCTAACATACCTCCTTAATTAAAAATTGGTTTTCATTCATATATGTTGGTTTTCATGAAAGTAACACATTTTTATGAAATAGAAAAGCAAAAAATATAAGAGAACCTTAGTTTTACCCATTTTGGGTAAAGATGCTATTTGGTACAAGGAATTTTGTTTTATCGTACACTTTGTCCCATGAGCTAAGTTGGTACAATATAAATTACTATTTCTATAGAGCTTAACATTGCACTATTTTATTTGAGTCAAAAAGAACTTTTTTCATATATATTCATGATTACATGTTTTAGAAAATGTTTCCTTGTTAAATGTGCCTTGTTTCATATATGTATGCATACCAGTTTTGCAAGTTTACTTCTTCAAAAAAAGCAAGCAAATTTCACTACAACAAAGGGTTGATTTCCTACCCTTTTTTTCTAACCAAATTGTATTCGGTTGGAAAATTTCCAGTTTTTATTTTTCTACAAAAAATAAAAAGATAAAGTTTTCGATTGAATTTCAGTTAGAAATTAAAAAAAAAAAATTGACAGATAATTTCTTACCAAAATTTATTCAAAAATTCAAAAAAATACAAATAATATTTTAATTTTCAATTGAATATCAATCAAAAATTAAAAATATTAAATCAAGAAATTAAGAATTAAATATTTTATTAAAAATTTTAATTTCTGACTGAATATCATTCAAAAATTCAAAAATAAGAATTTTTTAATTTCTAATAAAATTTTTGTCGGATATTGAAATAGTATAATAATAGTTTATGAAATATTTTAATTTCCAACTGATTTAGATAAAAATCATATTTTTTCATTCAAAGATTGGAGAAAAAAGATTTTGCCACCATAGTTCAAGAAATTTTTATGTTACATGATGTTGCCCAAGACTTTCTACCTTCATTACTTCTGCTCTCATCTTCTCCTCATTTTACTTCTCCTCCTTTTCGTTCTCTCTTCTATTTTTCACTTTCGTTGTTTTTATTTTCTTCTCTAGCTAATTATTATTTTTTCTTTTTCTTCAAGTTTCAGATTATGGAGATGGTGGAGTTGCTTTAGATGAACTTCTTCTCAAGTTCAGATTATGAGTATTTTCTCTTTCTCTCTTATTTTGAATTGTACTACCTGTTTCTTCTACTTCTTTATCTCTTTAATTAAATTGTCTTTTGAAAACGAAGCACCTTAGTTTGAGGTAACTCTTTCAACATAACTTTGATTTGGTTGAAAAAGTACATAAATTTTCTTCACATATTTGGACCCTCTTTTTTAGCACAAAACACATTTGGACTAACAACTTCAAATGGCATGGGAGTAAAAATGTGTGTGATATTTAATGCAAAGACTAAATCACCTTTTCTAGGACAAATTAACCTCCACAATAAAATCATGGGGTATTAGGTGGGAGTTCTTAGCTTATACCAACTAGCTGCATTATTTTCTTGATAAAAATGAAGTACTAATGTAATATCGTCAAAGTATGTCATCCATACAAAATAAATTCAAAACAACCTTTTTTAACATTTTATTGTTTGGTTAAGAAAAATTTTTAGTCAATGGAAAGTTATAAAAAAATATCATAAAAAATTAGTAATTTTTGGAGTAGAATACAACTGCCTTTTGAAAATTAGAAGTTGTTTTTCCTTTAATGTACTTCAAACCCTTAACTCTTACTAGCTCTTGTTCCTTCAAACCCTCAACTCTTACTCGCTTTTAAATTTTGTTGTGATGGATCCTAGACCTAACCTTGGATTGAAAGTCTAAAACTTGGACCCAATCTTGACTCTTGAAATTAAACCTGACCCAAACAAAAAGTTGGACCAAAACTTTAAGGTCTCGTCTATTCTACCGCCCCACAAGTAGGGTGGTAGGCAACCGCCACAAACTGCATTCATTGGATCCCCTAAAGTAGCAAGACTGTTTGTTGGATCCGAATTAATGGGATTAAAGGGGACGACTAGTAACCTGAACAACCTGTTGCATTTAAATTAATTTTGAATTTTATTATCTGATCCATGAAAAAACATAAATTGCAAAAGGATCCTTGGAAGTAATTCAACCCTTTTCACCTTTGTTGCTCTGGTGATTCTACCATGGCATTGAAGTTCGGGCGAAGCAAACACCAACATTAGGAGGCTTCATCGTCACCTCTAGGATTACCTACCAAAACCACCACGATTCAAGAAAAGGTTTCCTTGCCAATCAATCTGTTTCCTTCCCCCTCGTTGTTTGGTGAGAGACGAAGTTCATTGGGCTAATCCTTTGCGCATCTCAGGCCAGCGAGAGGTTCAAAGGATTTCGTTTAAGTCGAGGATCCACACCTTTCTCTTTGATGCTCCCTCTTCATTAAAGAGACTTATTGTCAGTTTCAAACAAAGCTGAGGGTAAGATTATATCCATGGAATTTTATCTTGTGTATTTTTGTTATAGTAAAAAAAATTTCAACCCAAAAGAAAATTGTCAGCTATCACCTGCATGATTCACGACCAACATGTCCTAATCTGTAGATTGAACGAGTTGAGTCATGGCCAGTGCTTTGGAAGCCAATCAACTCATTTTGTTTGACATTAGTTTCCCCAAAAATATATGTTTCATTGTGACCACATGAATAGTCTAGTTCATTATACATATATGTAAATTATTTGATGACTTTTGTGACTTTGATCTTACATAATTTGACTTTCTTGGTTTTAAAAGTCTAGTTTTAGTCTGACCACATGTTGATCAAAATCAAAATCGCAATAATGTGAACCCTCTCTTTACTTATTAGTAGACTTCTTGTCAATGATATGATTGCTTTTGAATCTGTTAAGCCTTTGTCATTGGAAGTTCATGGTTCTAGATCCTCTAAATTGCAAGCTTGACTTTAGAAATTTAAGTGCAACAGTTGGTGAGAATATCGAGGGAGGTGGTTTTCGTGTTGTTATCAGGTAGCTCATACTTTATAAAAGTCTAAACCTTTACTTCTCTTTCCATAAGAGAGTGATCCACCATGATTCTAAAATGCACCTTGCCCTTGAGAGGGACTTTTTCCAAGGTACTAGGTAGGTGTTTTGTTTGAAACTTATTATCAATTGCTATGATGGTTTTGCTTCATGTTGCATAGAATTTTCACTACTTTATTACTATTATGACTTACATTGTTCAATTGAATGGAATCTATTATATCCTATTGAAGGTGCTATCACATCCAATTTGCTGGATTATGTAATGGCTTGTAAAAGTAACATTTTTGGTATCATTATCATATTTATTTTGTAAATATCTTTTATGGGTTTTGGCTATTTAGTTCAAGAATTTCCCATTTAATGACTTTGTGCTCCAACCCCGCATCCCCAAAGGGGGTTGATGGATATTGCAGAATGAGTTTTTCGGATTGAATGGCCCCCATGGTAGTCAACTTTTTATGTGCCTTTGTACTTTAATAAATTCGTTGCCATCCTTTTAGGTTCATATCAATCAAATCCCTTCACGTATATGATATCTCTCATACATATGAAAATTGAAGGATTTCACTTCCTATTTATTATACTTTAGACCATAATTAAATATGCCCTTTATTGTGTATAATAGGATTTAGGCTAATAGGCAGTCTGCTGCAAGGTCAAAAGAGAGGAAGATGCAATACATTGCTAAACTTGAATGGAAGGTGCAGAGCTTTAATATGTTATAATTCCTTCTCTTTTTTATTTGTGTCATAATATTGAGGCCAGACAGAGGTTGACTGGAAATCTTTGCTGGGAAAGGTTGCCACAACAAGATGAAACTATGATATTGAAGAAAACTAGTTGAAGGATTTACTTTAAGTCTATGTAAATATTATCTGACATATACCTATGAAAGAAGTACATCATATGATGCTTCTTATTGTTGATGTATATATCCATTACTAATCTTTACTATTTGTTATAGTTCCATGCCAGGGTGGTGTTTCAAGCACTGTGATCAAATTATGAGTTGTCCAGTTTTTTTGGCCATTTATGTTTTGTTTCTCACCCATTATTTTAGCTATTGTTTTGTGTAAGACCAGGCTATTTGGGGTACATAACCATTAATATATCAGTAATATTATCAGTATTTTGTTTATTTTTTGGTCAGTGTGGTTGGATTCCATCATTGTTAAATGTAACTTAGAATTGAACCAAACTGTGTGCACTGTCTATTGTATGCTGGTTGGGTGCATAGGGTGTATGTAGGGTGCAAATGGCCATTAGCTGACATTGCTTGTGATCCTATGCAACCACAATTGGGGTTAAGGTTGATTAGATGTTTTAAAGGTTTGATGTAGTTTCATAAAAAGTCATTCATCTACTGTTTATGTGCATCATATTGGCATGTCTAATTTCTGTGCTTTGATTGTTATGATTCACATTTGATTGAACCTACAACCACACATAGTGCTTTGTCTACTATTTAAAATAATTTCCTCAATGGTCATGTTGTGTATATGTTATCAATTTTTTTACCGTTGGTTCCAATTATTTATGAAATTTTGGAATGACAATCAATAAAGATATTGTGTCCATCTTGTAAAATGTTAATATTGACTATGATTGCTAGTAGCTCCAACAATCAAACTAATAAACCCATTGTGACTATTAGTAAAAGCCCTAATCATGACTGGCAAAAAAAGCTCAACTATTTCAACAAATGCATAAAACAATGTCGATGTATATAATATGTAAAATCTTATATCAGAACATCGCTAACCTGGAAAAATAATGGAATACATCAAGCAATAGAGCAGATATGAACTACTACAATTTCTATATTATACAAGTTTGTGCTGACGATGCCTTGAAATATTCCAAAAGTAACTGATTTGCTGGAAATCTCCTCTGAAAATCCAAAACTGGATGTCATCCATATACCTCTAGTGCTCCAACTTTATAAACCCATTCACTGCCATTAACTGGTTCACTTTTCAGCAAATATATGACCAACTCCCTTTCTTGTGCAATATATTCAAATTTTATAAATATATTAATTTAACTATTAATTTCGTATAGAGTTAAAATGGTTTGTATACTTATGTTAGAATACAAACAATTAGTCTATGCCACTAGATTTCCTGGCACCACAAACACAGCACAGTATGCTTACTTTGTTGTTGCACTTTATGTCCAAAATCATTGATTCATTATTTAGACCTCCATAATTGTTAAAATCACTATGCACATCTAAGATAAATAGATTAAAATATGTTGAAAAAATCAAATAGTAGAAATTAATCGTAGAAAATAAAAATTATTACTATCTTTATTACCAACTTCATTTACCTATTTTTTAGCATATCAAATCCATATAAGACTTTCACAGAAAATTAAGTAAACCTCTCATACAAAATGTATATGGTTTTGCCTATGTCTTCTGATTTTGTTATGCTTTTAACCTTTCATTAAATGATGTCAACATAACAATCACTAATAACTATAGAACAAATATATGATGTATTCCCTTACATACACATACACTGCACGGTACACGTACTTCACCGTTGGATTTGCTTACATTTATGAACACGACATTGTACGCATACTTAGCTATTTCACTTTATGTCCACAATCATTGATTCATTATTTAGATTTCCATAATTGTTAAAATCACTATGAACATCTAAGATAGATAAATTAAATTATGTTAACAAAAATCATACACTATAAATTAATCTAACTAAAAAAAAATTTATTATTATATCTTTATTACTCATGTGCAGGCCTTTTGTTAAGGTAAATGTTTGGATATTTCCTCTCGTTTTACATGTTAAAGTATGCGTACGTTGCCAGAATGAGAACATCAAATCTATGTTGGGCTTCGACTGGCAGTGGTCTAGGCTTTTTATATTGTTCGCACCCAAACACACTTGCTTGTTCTTTTATATTATTTTAACTTCCTTGGTTTGTGCTACTGTTTTTCACCTTTTGGGATATTGCGTGCTAGGGCTTATAGATTGTTGGGAAGTTCTCTATTCCTATGGTTGACTTTGATTGATTCATCATTACTTCGTTTTCCACTTGTTAGTTGGTAAACTATTGCTTCTAATCAGGTTAGTCACTCTTCAACCAACTGTATCCGTTTTGACATTCTATAACAACTCTCACCTAATTTACTATGTTAAAGGTCCTCGTAGGTGTAAAATAGGAAAAAATATATATGTTTAGTTTTGAATATTGTATCATGTAATTTCCTAGTTTATTGGTAAATCACGAAGCTTTTATCTAGTTTATTCTATGTTGTTTGCTAGAACAGTACGTAGCCCCTTCTCAATTCCTTTTGCAACTGCACCATTTGTCAATATGACTAAATATGGATTTTTGTCAAGCCATCCTGAGAGACTTATAACCCGATTTGGCAATTACATATTTTAAGTTTTTATAATGGAGGATAATTACAATTGAACAATAACAAAACATCCATAATCTGATTTGATTGTTTTTTATGTATCTAATCAATGGCCACAGTTAATTTACCCGAAATGTTAACTAAATTAGATTACATCTGTATTTAACTATCCTAAGAAAACATAGTCTATTTTCAATCCATCCTTGTAAATTCCATATGTTGACCAAATTTTATGGCTATCTTCACACTCTATATGCACCAATCAAATTCTTTAAAGTTCTCTTAAACTATTTACATTGGAACAGCGAGTTTGGACCACAATTTAGCTTTTATATTATGATGGAAAGAATAGAGCCGATATTGTCAAGGAATGAAAAATTGGCTCTATCTTCTTAAATAACAAATTTTGCCTTTTTATGGTTTCCATCTTATTATATTTTTGTTTCTAGATTTGCTAGTTGCTTGCTTACCTATGGTTCATTGATTTACCATATGCATATTATTAACATTATAACCACTATAGATTTTTAATACACTAACAGTGAATGGACATATGATTTGATGTTGTGATTTTGAGCATTATTGTTTGTATCTCATTCACGGATGGCCTGTATTAAAGAAGGGTCAGATCACACCAATATGTTGCTCAACTGGAGATTAGATAATAGAGTAAGGGATGTTGTTAAGGAAATAATCCTCTACAAGTATATGTCATGTATTTGTGCTATAAGGATAGATACTAGACTATTGTCATTTCTCTGTAATTCATATAGTCCAGATGATAATTTCTTCCATTTTAGAGAACAAAAATTATATCTAGGCCTAGATGATATATTTTTTCTTTACTATACTTCCCATTGATGGAAAACCAGTTATTGGTAATTGTTTAAGTGCTCATGAAGCTGTGGAGTAATTACTTGGAAAGACCCCACCATTAAATAACAACGGATTTCTTGGATTTATCGAGCTGCGGTGGCTGAAGGCGTTTGAGGTCGTAGAAGAAAATGCTGATGACCTCGATGTTCACAAGCATGCAAAGGCTTATTTATTATTTATGTTAGGCTGTATAATTTTTCCCAGGCTACCAAGAGGTAAAGTAGCAGCTGAGTTGATCTTCCTTTTGGAAGATCTTTCGGACTTAGATAACTTTGCATGGGGGGCGGCTATGTTGACTCACCTCCATGGAGCTTTAAAAAAAATCAAAACAAATGACGGGACAACTTTTTCAGCTAGCAGCCTTTTACTTCAAGTAAGTTTCTATGTCATGCAATCTTATTTATGTTTTTATGATTTTGTTTAATGTTGACTAATTTTTTATTTTGTTTTGTGTTTCTAGATGTTTGCATTGTAGCGCCTCCCTCAACTTTCACTATATTATTTTGGAACCAATAATGCGCATATTGTGATGTTTTTCCCTCTTGTTGCTGATTGGACAAGAGCAATATCATCAAAAAGCATGGATAACATTAGAAATTTTAATGAGATAGTTTTGAATCCAACATTAGAGGTATTATATTCCTTATATTTTTGAATCAATTAAACATATAGTATTTTATGTCATAAAATATCAGTCTTATTTATTAACTATGTTGGTGCAGGTTTCTTTGCATCCGTATGTAAGAGTTAATTGTAGTGTAGCTCCTCATTTTGTAGCATAGTTAAAATTGTGCTTAACTGAACAATATTTGATTTGTATGGAGCAGGTTTTTCTTTATAGGCCATGTATAGATCAATTGCTTGATCTCCCCATCCAATATCAGGGACAGCCAAAAATTAAGGTGAAAAAGAAGAGCAAGAAGGGAGAACCAAGAGTTTAGACAATGTACTATAAATTATATATAGAAGACTAAATTAATGCGTGTGCAACACATAAGGCTTGTGAGCAGTCGGGGACTAATTCCAATGTGGTGCTCCATCTTCAAGAATGGTTTAATGAAGCAGACCAGGCCACTTATATAGGTAGTCCTATCAATCCTAAGAATTTTATATCAGAGCACTTGGGGACAACATCTGGTCTACCTGTTCAAGAAGTGGATCAACCATGTGTTCAATCTCGACTCAATTTATGACTTGAAATAATTAATGTTTGTAGATGGAAGATATGGAATCAAAAACAGAATCCCTAGTCAAATATACTCAAGCTTTATAGACGTACGAGACGGAGACCAAATGTATGGATGTAAAGGCCGTATTCTATTTAAGTTACAATTTTTGTCTATATTTCATTTTCATACTATTAATAAAACTTACAAATAATTATAAAATATGAATAATAGGTTAATAAAGATGTACATGACTCTGAGAATGTGACCACTTCCAATGTGGTTCCGAAAGAAGAGGACCGACCTACTCTACTTGAACAGGTATGGATGTAAAAAGTGGAATTTTTGTATATATTTAACTTTGTTAACATTAGTAAAACTAAAAATTTGTTATAAAAATTTAATATTTGGTTTGTTAGCATGATAATGCTTTTAAGCATTAGACCAGTTCCTCTATGGTTCTTGAAGAAGATCATAGGCAGTCATGAAAAGGTATGTATGCAAATGCCTTACTGTAATAAACTTGAATTTTGTTACATATTACAGTTAATTGGTTATAAAAAAAGCAATAATAGGTTTTATACTGATCTAACTGGGATCAAATTTTATGTTTGGTTACCCACTTAAGTGTACATTTACAATTCTTCACAACAATATATTGGACAGCTTGACGAGAAGAATCAGGAGGAAGCAATGGTACATTACCAGTGTTATGTTATATGGTCTTTTTCTAAATTTGTTCCATATTCTAGTATATGTGGTATAATCTAATTTTTTAATCCTTCAAGAAGACATATGGAGGATAGGTATAGTTGTTGGTGACAACGTTTCGATGTGTATCAGTCGACTGTCATTTAGAAATATTTGGTTCCTGTCAGTCCCTAATCTCATTTAGGAAATTTAGTTCCTGTCAGTCACGAGTAGGACAATTAAACAATTTATGTTTGTGGGATTGATTAAATTTTATTCAACCTTCTCAGCATTCTGTCGATTGGTGATAACTTGTCTTACTGTTACATTATAAAAGCCGACATTTTTTAATACCTTCAACTAATGTGCCTTACGTTTGTATTTGTAAATGTAATAATTGTTTATAAGATTTTATAGGTGTCGATTGAACCCAAGAAGAAAACTACAGTAGCACAATAAAGAGGGCATGGTGATTTAAAATGAAAGACTACGATATGGCTGTACAGACTTATACAAAATTATTGACTCCTGATATTGCAATTGCCTCATGAATTTGGTTAGTCCTCATGTAACTTTTGCTATTTCATTATAGGATGCTTTTCTTCTTCAAGTTCAATTATTTGAAAAGCTACAATACCTGATATATTAGCAATATAAACAAGTTATTGATATTGTCATACTTAAGCTATACAACATACCCTCTTGAAGGTAATATATCCACAATATTATAAAACAGTGCCTCATGAATTATTTTTATACTTTCTGGTCCTTTAGGTTTGATTGTCAGACACTTTACTATGTGTTATAAAATTGGGATACACTCTGCAACTTATGTCAACTCCATTATTATTAGGACAGCGTGCCTATTTTTGTAGGTCCAATTAAATTTTCGGGAATTATGAATTGTCAACTGCCACTCTATGGTCCTTTAGGCTTTATCTTTTACCTAAAAGTTGTGTATTTTTTAGGTTCATCAATTTTGAACGTTCATGAGTTTGTCATTGGTGTAACCTAATGCATTGATCATAGTTTATGACTGAACATGAGAAGTATCAGGTGTAGATGTAAACCTTGCATCGTGTTAGTTAAATGTCCCTTGTTTCTTTTCGATGCCATTGAGACATGAATGTGCTTAACTAATTTATTATTGGTGGCCCTAAATATTTATATGTCATTTTTACATCAAACATTGGTATATGAATTGGTGTTTTTTGTATTGCATTTACATACATATCATTTGGAACCCATTGAAGCTATTTTTCTATCCTACAACTATATTTTTTTGGATCAGTATGGTTGAAGTTGGGAAGCTTTGGATGATATAAAGGCCTACAAAGCATTAAGATCTCAGTGGCCAAAAGGTTGTGTTCATAACTGCTAATCCAAGGGGATTTTCAAGCGGAAGGCAATTTGTGATGCATTATACTCTTATGAATGTTGAAGTTTGTCCTTAATACTATTATGTGTAGTTGTCTATTATCTTACTTAATATTCTTTTTAAATTAACTATAAATAATTGTTTATTTTCCTGCATGTGGAGTCTCCAAGTGTTTTAGATATATTTATTCAAGGTTATTTGTATTCTTTTAAACCACTTTATTGTTGATTAAAAACTCTTATATCAAGAATCTAATGCGCCCCTTTGAATTGTTATGTAGATAGGATTTTACTACTTGGTGTAGCCAAGAAGGTAGAACATGGAGCTCCCAAAAATGTTCTTGTTACACATTAAGAGGCCATGGTTACTGCCTTATTGGCCTTTAAGTTAGTTGGCTACAATGTTCCATAGTTTGCTTCACGGTTATTATCCACTGTTGCTTGTGATTCTTATGGCCAAGGAAGAGGAAGTACCTTTGCTGGCAGTGACACATCTTACACAATTCATATCTTTGTAGATGCCGAACACATAGACAATTATGATAAAGATGTTTTCTTTTGTTTTTTTCCAAACTGTGTTTGTGATCACTGCAGAATTGTACATTACCACTTGTTTGGTTTTAGACATTGTTGATTGTTTAACTTAATATGCAGGATTCATTATAAGCTTTAATTTCAAATTACCACTTTATCTTATAATGAACTTGTTTTTTTTACCTTGTTTTAAAAGAAATTGTGTTTTGTACAATTAAGAAACATAACTTCGGTTATATTTTAATATAGCCAAATATAGTACTGTTAAGGCAAAAGACAATTTCTTTGATTAATTTTGATTGATCAAACACTATCTTAGTTAGATTCAAATTTATTATGAACCAAATCCCTAATTCACCACCTTGTATGTGTTGTGTCAGGATGGTAAGGTCTTATTAACCATAAACTGCAAATGCTATTGCTAGAGTTAGCAGTAATAACATGGCAACGTACGCATACTGTTGCGTCTCATTGAATGTTAAATTATACCATGGCAAAGAGGACCGTTGGTATCAAGGATACTGTAAATTTTCAATTTAATGAATATGTTTCTTATTAACACAGTATTGGTCATTCATGTTTTAGGGAGTTTTAATTAATCGTTTATGTAATATCTTTGTTTATCTATAAATGAAAAATGATTAATATTGTAATAACTATACGAGACCAATTTGTTTTATAATTAGAGTCTCTATAAACAACGAAGGAAAAATGAAAGTTGAAAATCATAACTAAATGACAACCGAATGGCGAAAACATGTTCATTTAACATGAGCTTACTAACACTGTTGTGAAATTCTTATATATATTTGAGAAATTGAAAATGTGTGAACACATTTAATAATAACAAAGTATAATGAAAAAATATGGATATTTTGTAATGGTTATAATCTTTAGTGTGTATGTTTTTTTCTACAATTTAATGTAATTATATTATGTGTTAATAGTGTATATAACAATTTTTGACATTGAATTATTTCTTAGTCCGATCAGAGTATGCGTACGCTGCCGTTACCATTTAATAACAAGGCTAAGTAGCCATACATAGCCTTGATAGTGATTGTAACAAAAAACCCAGGGCAATAATATCATATTTTGGTTTTTGGATCGATATCCATGCTCTTCAATTGAAAATTATCAGTGTTTCATGGGGAAGCATAATGTTATCCGAATGGAGTCATTCAAAGATTGTACCAATGACTTTGATAATTTCTGACATATAATAACTTAACTAATTTTAACCATATGCATAATTAACATTTTTTTAATTAGAAATTTGAAAAATCTTTATATAATGCAATTTTAATTCTCATTTTCAGCTTAAATCCCAAGCAATGTATGCACAAGAAACAGAGAGAGATGACAAGACATTATTAAATACAATATTATTGAATTTTCATTTAAAGATAACCAAAACGATGACAAATAATCTGCTTCATAACTCAATACCATATAAAAGCGCAAAATTTTCTACACAAACATGGAATGATTAAATTCATTCTTTTAGTTATCGTTTCTCCTGGATACAAACATATTTCTTTGCATGGTATTTTCTTAAAATTCACTTACACAATGTAGTATGGGTACTTTGCCCTAGTATATAAATATCACAACTGAGTCTGCGTACCATATGAATGATGTCTAATTATTTGCATCAACAAGTTAAAATAAGTTCTAGAAAAATAAGCATACATTAAAATTTAATCTTACTAAAATAAAATTTTAAGTTTCATTATTAACTACTTCATTTACTGATTTTCAATGTATAAAATGTATATAATATTGTCACATAGCATTAAGTATAAGCACATTAAATGTTTATGGTTTTGCCACCGTAATTATCAATTTGTTGTGCTTTTTACCTTTCAATATATGATTTGTTGAATTGTCACTTTTAAGTATACAAGAAAAAGCTTATGTATGTTAATTAAAAATAATAGCAGTGTTCTTCGTTTATAGTAAAACAAAAACTTGACAGAAAGGATAACTCAAAACTATCTCAAACATAATTGACCAATATTGTGTTCATGAACAATGGAATGATTAGATTGATAAATTACAGTTTCGTTTCTTACGAATTAAACATATCTCTTTCACATGTAATTTTTGTACTGACATGTACACGGTGAAGTATGGGTACTTTCCCTTTTATTCAAGTATCACCATAGACAAAAAAATGACAATTGCATGTATTCAAAGATATGTATATAAAACATAATAGAGCAATATTGTCCACATAAACACCAAAACATTTAATTTGTAAATTTATAGTATAATTTGCTTATGATACAAAATATTATCTTTGACATGTTAATTTCCCATTAAGTGCAACATGTCAGAACGTGTATGTTGGCTTGCTTACATTCACTTACATTCAATGGTCTTGTTGTCTATGTGTTATCAATATTTCTCTGGCTGGTTGAGATTTTTCTTCAACACGTGGGATTCCAAACAAGGAGTAATTTATGTACATGCCTTCAATTCTTTATATTCGCTATGAGTGGCAGTATATCCAATTGTCCAACTCATAAACCCAATGCAACTCTCAGTTAAAGTTCCATACAATGAGGGGCATAAAAAGTTATAAATAACCAACCAACTTGAAACTGTTAACATGAATATAATATTGAATATCAAATATCATAACTTTCCTCAACCTCAAAACATGATTGGACTCCATCAACGATCCACAGCGTCCATAAATTATCTGCAACATTATATGATTTAAACAATTTTTTCTTGAAGATGTCTTATAACATTCAAAAGATAACCGATCTGCAAAGTATGTCTTTCGATACTCCAACACATTACGTCATCAAAGTAACTCTAAGTCATCAACTAACAAAAATATTGGATGAGATGTTGTTACAGCAGTTTAGATTGATACTCCAACACGAAACGATCTTCAATGACCTTCACCATATTGCCTACAAATTGAAATTGCATTTGTTTAGATTGATAGGGAAGTAGTTTGCCAATAATTTAGTACCATTGATGGCTATTGTATTAATCTTTTTGTTATAGTTTACTCAATGTTTGTTTACAAATAAAATTTCTTTCAAGAGGATAGGAACATGACTACCTAAAGTATCAAATTGTTAACGCACACTGTTGTCCTTGTAGTAGTCGGTCATACATCAACGCTGCTTTCCTTATCATGTCGTCCTTCTTTTTGTTATATTCACCCATTACCAACTCCACAACTACTGTGAATCGGTCTCAATCAACAATTGGCTACGAATATGCATTATTTAATGCAAATAACATCAACATATTAATATGATACTTAGGCGACAATGTAAATCTACATAGCACAACATTGTAGTCATCCCAAATTTGAACTCTAAGCATCCATACAACCACAAACATTCCACAATCATATCTACATTCATTGAATTAGCATGAAAAACAAGTTGACAAACGAGTTAATCATTTATCCTTTTGTAATAAGCATATAAAGCATGAAATTATGTACGTCATATCATTGTTTCACTAGGTTTGTCTACTATAACTCCTTAACTTGTAGGTAAGATTGGTGAATATTACATGTTCATCTGAGGGTGGCACAAACGAGGGATGTCAATAGCATATGAGTTGCAATTAGGTCATTGCGGTTCATTGCAAAACCTTGTTGTCTCCTCCAATAAAGCATTTGAAAATGTTTCCTGCACCATGTGTAACATGTGATAATTAAATGATTGCGCCTCATAATTTAATTTCTTATGATTAAATGTAACTACATTGTAAATATCTAATTACTAGCTTCCTCACAACTTAGTCCCTCTCGTAAGTCACACTTGTGGGTCCTAGTGAATCCAAATATATTAGTTTTGCTCTTCGATGTCAACTATCACAAGGTACCAATGTACCTGACCTTCATTCGAGAGAACAAAAATCTAGCATAACATAAAAGATGTTCACCATAAAATAATTTTTCTATTGCCTATGGAAAAAATGAAAATAAATTTAATGCAAGAAATCAATTTCTTGTAATTTACCCTCTTCACATGTGCTTCGCGAAGGAAGTAAAGGTTTTTGCAATGGTCCAAAATGTATGTCACATTCAAACATCCTCTTATAATGCCTTCCTATTATCGAACACATTGAATGACTAAATAGTTGATAAGTCATGTGAACTTTTAACAAAACCAATAATTGGAAAGGATGTTATGCTAACCAAAGCATGAGGAAGGAAGAACCAATCAACAGGGCTGGTTCGCTGACATTCAATAAATGTCATATGACATGCTATTAGATTGAGTACCTATTCATTACAAATGTAATGATTGTGGTTAGTTTGTTACAACTTAATGAATTAAAAGTAATGGAAAATTGGCATTACTCAAAGCAATTAACAAGGAATGGATTATATAATCTTATGTCATCAATGATCCATTGTTTAGGATACAAACACATTAGAAAGGACCTTTGTGCGTAGCACCCATCACACATTGCTATATATTCCTTGAATGTCAATGTTGACATGCACAAATTAATTTGACTTAAAGTTATTAAACTATATAATGGTGATTGAGTTGCTTATATATCGACAAACACACAAAATTATGTTAATGTATAATATTAAATATGACATGAACACAACTTACTTGGGGTCGGAAGACTCAGAAAATATGTAGGCCGCAACTAACAACTCACTATGTCGGATGACTTTGGCATATTCACATTTAATATGCGAAGAAATCGACCGGGATTATGAGGAACAAACCACCTTAATTATCAATACAATCATGGATGCTTATATATATACATACATACATTTATATCTTCAAAGAAAAAAAAATTTCTGAAATTATTGCCACTTTATAGTTAATACCAATGTTCACTAAAATATAATCATAACCAACATGTACTCAATACCAAATGGTAATAATATATATTAAGAAGATATCGTTAATCAATTGCAAACCTAAATCTCTATCGAAAAAAAATCAATAAAACCAATTTGCATGCACAGTCCAAACCATACCTAAATCACATAATACCAGAAAAAATAAGCACTCAAAACCAAACCTATTGCAACAACAACCCAATATGAGCCCAATAAATTTAATGTTCTAATAACCATGTTTTTACCAACTTTATAAGTAATCTATACAATCTTGCATAATATGAAATCAATTAACATAAAATTAAATATTGCAATACGAATTCAATATTTGAATGGAGTATGCAAATAAAATTATATCCAAAGCATTTTGTTTATTTTTTTACCAAATTTAAGTAGTAGATAACCAAAACCAATTTGAGTACAATGCCATCTTTAAATATTATATAACCTGCAGATATTAGTAATCAGAACCAACCCTACATGAATAGCAACCTTTATTGAAGATCATTAATTTGTCATGTTTGTACAAAATATATAATAAGTCCAGACCAACCATAAACCATATAAATTGTGAATCAATAATTATTTCATTTGAAGCGAATCATTAACCATTACCATCCCAATTGCAACCATAAAATATTACAATAAAATTGTTATGTTTCTACTAAATTTATAAATAATCATTATTCACCCAATATAATATAATATCACTAAACATAAAATAAAGTTTTCAAATTTATTAGTAATTTGTCTATGTTGATCCTTACATCGGGTACCATGAGTGTGCCTTTGTCCACAATTGCATGCAATTGTTTGCATCGTTCAAGATCCCATTCTTGTTGGAATGTTGCATTAACCATATTGTGCAATTTATGCAATGATGGCATTTCACCTTCCTTTCAAACGTTATTCGCCCTATGTGATGTGAACAATCTTTTGCCCTTCTTGATTGTCTACATTACATATATATTATAGTGTCTCATTATGTTATTTCAATATACCTCATTAATACTACATCCTACCAACAAAGATTCATGTTAATTGTATTAAATAAATTTTACCTGTTTGTTCATCATTTCTTGAAATTGCAGCTTCTCAACCTTCATTTTTCCTTTATTTTGTTTACTGGGATCAGCATCTACAATGTCACTAGCCGATTCGGGTGTAGTATGAACATTGTTGATAAGTGCCCATTTATGATGTTTATTGTTTGACTTCTCTTTGCATCTTGGTGCAGTTGTTTTACGCGGTGATGATCGTGTGTGTTCTGAACTTGAACCGTGAATAGGTGTTTCGTGTTTATGTTGTCTTCATAAATTTCCATCACCAGTTGACTGTTGTAAGTTTTTCCAACTACTCCCGGTTACCGTAAAAATTAGAAATTCTATCTTCTTGTCCATAGAAACCATCATCCTATGTAGTTCTTACACCGATTCAGCTAAAGAGTTCTATATGAATAATGAGACAAAAATTTGTTATACAACTAACCATATAAAACTCAATTCATATGTGATTAGATAAATAATTATTCTAATTCAAATCAAGACTACATACATAAATTTTACTTGATGATTAACCCGGATTGTAATTTTGTGGAAATCTAGGAAAAACGTTATATATTGTTAGACAACTACTAACATGCCACTTAGTCAATAGGACCTCAACTAGTCCTTATTGGTAGTGTGCATTAAAATATACATGACTGCACTAAGTCGAATATGGTGTATTTTGTGTATGCTTTTTATTTTCTTGTTGCCATAAATCACCGTATACACATTTTTTTTTTTGTACTATGTCTATCTAGGAGCTAGATCCCAGCCTTTTCTTTTCCAACCTTTGATCTCCATCGTGGCCATCCATTAACTATTGGACGACCAGGATTAAAATGCAAGCAAATTATGCATACTTTGCGAAACAAAATCGTCCATGAATGGCCAAAATTGAAAAGATCCAAGCCTTTTCTCTAAAGAAAATGACTGGATCTGGAGTCTATCCCCTGATTTTTGCTCGATATGTGTGGCCCATTTAGAGGGATTCTGATACGGACCTTTTCTATAAGAAAATGTCCAGATCATTACCATTCATCAATTTGTTTTGCAAAGTACGCATGCTATGCAGTTTTTGTAATAATAAGTTTGACCACATGAGTTGTGGGTAGAAGTTCTTGGCAGTCTATGATGGTGCAATCGTGGACTTTGTTTACGTAATGGCCTTCAAATGTGCCATTATTGTCATCTGTCTCACATATGTTTCCTTACTTGGTGGATACAGATTCTCTTTTCCATAGTTTGGGTAATGGTAGTAAAATTTTTTAACTTGTTTAAAAATTATTTTACAAATATATCTGCTTTATGGTAGTGTTGTGCTTTCTCTGTTCATACGACGTCCTCATGGAATCCAACTATGAATACTGATTAAGGATATTCAATGCCTTACCCGGATACTAGTTTCAGCTTGACCTTTGCCATCAATGGAACCCTTTGGCGAGCTGCTTGAAAGGTTTACAACGTCCAGTTCATGATAAGGTGGCATTTGGCTTCTCATGGTGACTTCGTTGCTGATATATGGGCAATGCTTAGTTGGTTCTTTCCTTCCACAAGAAACAACGAATATGGTATTTTGAGGAACTAATATTTCAATTTTGTTACAAATAAGCTTCTGTATCATAGAGGGTCAATGGCAATGAGCAAGAAGCTGGGTAATGGAGTTGTTGAACTAGTACACAGTTGAGTTACATGCCAATTTTCCCATTGGAAATGATGTATGGGTAATAATATAACTTGACAGACGTCAACATAGTTTTCATGATGTTTATTGTACATTTGCTTTAATAAAAAACTTATATGTACCTTCGTTTATAATACATAGTTAGATTCTGGTTGGATGTCAACTAGGTTGTTGAGGAATTCCCTCCAAATTACAATGACAACTTATTTAAATTCCTTTTGTATGATGCTGTTGTTGCTAAGTTGTCGTGTTACTGTATGAGTATCACTTGTTAACTTTTTGTTTTGTCCAGTGGAATACATATTGATTTAATAATGATTTTAACAAAATGTCATATGAAAGACTAATATGCACATCCATAAAATGAAAATGCTACAACATTTTAAGTAAAGAACGTATTTCACATTGTCATTAACATAATGTCATATGCTATATTCAATATTATCCTGTACAATAATATCGCCAACACACAAATGACTTCAAATACAGTTTTGTTAGAATTATTCCTATAATAACATAATGTTGTACTTCTGATTATTTGTTATTTACCTAATCATATAAAAGATTTATATATTGTGCATGTATATATTAATATAAAACATTTTGATTCATAGTATTTTGTTTATTTTTAAAAGACATATAATTGATGTTGGTTAAGTCATGTGTACAATTTATGGTTTGAATTAGTATACAATATACCCGCATTGAGGAAAGTACAGCATCACTATCATATAGTGGTTATATTCCAATTACTGAGTCGTGTGATTAAGAAGTTAGTCCTCGCTTGTTGCATCTATCTTACATGGCATTTGTCTAACACACGTGGTAGTTACTTTTCCTTCAAGTGGAATTACATCATCATTTAAGTAAAATGTAGTAGTAAATACTTATGTTACTTCAAAAGTATGTGCAATATATATCAAATCATATTGATTCCCATATATATAATTTATTTGACAGTGTATATGTATGTCAGACACGGTGTTTCATAAAATATGGGCAATTATCTTACAATAATTAAACAATTATTGTACATGATTACATGTTATATTAATATTTATAGTACAAATTTATTTAATGTGTTTATATGATTAACTTTGATGATGTCGTATAGTACCTATATTGCATTTATAAATTGAATTATGTAAAACCAATATAAAAAATTATTTTAGTTTGCATTCAAAGAATAAGTCGTGTGTATATTTCAACAATCAATGGAATTGAATATATCACCTATGCATGGACTCGGATTCAGGCTGTTTCATGAATAAAAGGCTTTGATCTTTTTCATCATAATCATTGTTTCATTTATTTTTGGTCAGTCAATATTTATTTGACAAAATACGCGTATTTTGCATGTATTTTAGTAGTGATTGTCAAAAAGTTAATCAATTATAATGAATGACCAAAAATGATACAAAAGGACATAAGCAATGAATCATGCATCTGACCTAGGGAAACAAAGCTCAACCTTTTCTTTTTGCCTCGGTTCTCTCCATTGTTGCCATCCATTATTAGACGGCCATGAATAACATGCCCGCAAAGTTTGAGTACTTTGGTAAACAAATGTTGACTGTCCAAAAATAAATGAATGGGCAAGATTGAAAAGATAAAAGCCTTTTCTCTAAAGAAAAGGCATGGATCCGGACCCTAATCTGAGGATTTGGATCTTGGCCTTTTCAGTATGACTGATTTCCTATCTTTTGTCTCCATCGTAACCGACCATTCATTGTTAGATGATCACGATTAAAATACAAACAAGATATGCGTACTTCACAAAACAAAGTACAACTGGCCAAAATAAATGAATTGCTAAGATCGAAAAGGCCTGAATCTAGATCCCCGATCTGGATCTTTTCAGCTTGGAGGCATTTATAGCCTTGCTGTTCATCGTGACCATCCAATACCTTTTGAACATGTCATGATTAAATGTATGAAATTATGTATACTTTGTGAAACAAATCGTGACCATCCAAAAATTAATGAATGGTCATGATTTGAACCTTTTCTTAAAGAAAATGTCCGAATCCTACTCCCCCATTGGTCATATTCTTGGAAAAAGTCACCTCCATTTTCCTTATGTTTGACATGTCATTTTTTGAATGAAATATCACTTTAAAAGCATTGTATAGTAGTGTTTCACTTGCTCATCAATAATCCATATGTTTTTCAAGTTGGTTCACGTGATCAACTGTCCACGTGGTATGCCAATTGCGATAACACCACCCAATTAGAGTACAAGCTAAATGTCAAATACTCAAAAAGAATTACACAATTAAAAAAATTCAAATGCTTGAAGAAAAAGTAAAAAAACATTTAAAAAAAATTATAACAACGGCTTAAAAAATTTTAAAAAAATACTTTAAATATTAAATACCTTAAAAATGTAAATAACAAAACATCTTAAAAATTTAAAAAGGGATGATATAAAAAACACACAAAATTAAAATATGAGGGACGATAGCACAGACACACCATTTAAATATGAATATATGATAAGTTAAATGGTGCAATTTTATAAACCAACATTTAAATAGTAGTTACCCGAGAAATGATAACAATTATTAGTATTATTGTGATTTTCTACATTCAAAATATGTTCAAGTTAGACACAAACAACTGATAGATGAGGGATGGAGTAAATTAATTGAAAAAATGGAGAATCGTTCTGTTGAGGGGGACGCTAGCTTATTCTCCCATTTTTAAAATACAACTTAGTTGTTATGGGAAAAACAAATCCTTATCGCCAGTCAAGACTGTTACACCAATTTCCCTTTAGCCATACGTACATCCAACATCTCCAGCAAGACTTTCCTATAAACTTTTTTTCCTTTTTTACATTTTATGTAATATTATATATTGATTTCATATGCATTGTTAAAGTTTTGGACCAAATATTTTTCAACCATTTATAATTCACCAAAACATATTGATATCATTACTTCATCTAGTGCAATTTAATATTTCGTGACCTGAAATCGTTTTCTTACATTGTTGTTAACACCAATCATCCATATTGCAATATACAAACAATTATACAATGAATTAATTAAGTTACACAGTTTTTTAATATTTTAGTTGCCATGCCACAGTTTATTAATGTATTGTATAAATTTGTAATATTTTGTTAGACGTCAATAAAAAATGATTGATGTGCTATTTTCGATATGTTAAATGTGCCCATGTGTGAACAATGTTTCGTAATAAAAATATCCCTAAATAATTAATCCAAATAGTACATATAAAAGTAAGTTATTTTGTTTGAAGTGTGCTATTTTTTAAAAGCATTTTAGAACCCCATATAAAATTGAGAATTTTTGTAATATATTTAGTGTTGTTGAACTAAATTCTTTTCTTAATAGCGTAGAGAAATTTTATTCATATTGATAGAAGTCAAAAGTTCACCTGAGTTGAATACCCAAGAGTCACTATTTCATCATAAAAGCACTCTTTATAAAAATTTAAAATATTTAAATAGGTAAATGATTTGAAATTAATTATAAGGAATACAATTTTTTTATTATGTTTATAATATATTTTTTAGTCTTTTGTTTTTTAATATGAATGTTTTATCATTGTTAATATTTTATATTTTTGATTTTGTTTGTGACACGGTGAAGGCATTAGTGTATATATTCATTTTGTTATTTTCATTTCAAAAATATAATGTTAATGCATTAAATATTGTTATTTTCATAGGCATAGGTAATTTATAGTTAATGGATCAACCAATGCATCTTGTTAAGGTTTGCAAACCGATAACCTTATATGTTTCAAAAGACTATCTTTTACTTCATCCGAACACAAAATAGCTATATTTTCGTCCGAATGATTGCAATATTTCATGTGCCAACTTCTCACTCTATATAGGATCATTCTACCCTACTCATGAATAGGGATACTTAAGCGTGGGGTTTCTATATTTTTGGGTTTTATTTTATAGGTTTTTTAAATAATCTAATAATTATTATTTTAAGTTATAATTACAAAAAATTTAAAAGCAGTAAAATAATAATTGAAAGCATTTTTTTACTTTTGTTTTATTTTTTGTACTTTGTTTATTGATTTATATTTGGCATCTTGTATTATAAAAATCAGGGGGCTTTTTTTATGTATTTATTAGACTGTTTTAAATATAATGTTAAAAAAATATTTAAAAATTATAAAAATCAAATTAAACTAATAAAAATCCATGGTTGTAACCCTTCTAGATAAATGAGGATTTTAATCAGTAACAGTTCTCCCGTGATATACAAACATCAAATTTTGAAGCTACTGATTGAATTGGCGGTTGTACTATCATGCAGGAAGAAAAATGTTAAAAGAAGGAAATATTGGTTGGGGAGCACACCACAATATAGCTGGGAATTAGAGGGAAAGTGAAAGAACTTTTGGGGGGAATTTGGCAAGTGAAAATTGGCTATTCACTCCAAGTACTTAGCCAACTAACTGTAGCTTTCGTGCTCCCAGATGTAGGTAAACATAAGAAGTGAGAAATAGCCATTGTTCGGCCAGGCCTGTCTAAACATATATGTTCAGCGTGATTGAAAGTTAATACTAGGCTAGAATACGTGAACTGTGGTAGTAAAATAACCTTCCTCATCTAATTTGCTCAACTCATTCTATTTATGTATTTGATATTTGCAATTGGAAGTTTTATATATTCCATTCTAAAATGATCATTGTGTTATATTGTACTGTAGGAGACGTAATACTGACACAAGTTTTCTTAGCGGTTGCCATAGATTTGTGTTGTGGGTGTTAAAATCGTTTGGGGAAATTTTTTTCCTTCACAAATAAAGGGATTGTAATAATTCATTTTTTGGTGAACAAACGTAATATAGTAACATGGTGTGTATTATATGTTCATTGCTTTTAGAATAAGTTCATTAATAATAAGGTTATGGTCATGATTAACAGGTGGGTAACCTAAATAAACTTTTTCAAAGAAATACTGGATTTGAAGAGTTAATCATAGCAAAGTCAGCCAAGTGGGTACCCATATCTGCACAATAAGTTTGTACTCAATGATGAATGTAACTGTACAATATATATGCTTTGTATTGACGAGTTAAACCTTAATATTACCAAATTTGCATGGGGTTAGAGTTAGTATTCATTTATACTTATGTCTCCTCTTAACACAAGTCGTTAGGCCTTGATGAGGGAAAAACTTTATGCTGTCAATATTTATGTGTGACAATAGAAGGCACAATAAGTTATTTTAGTAGACATAATAAAATTGATGTACAAATGAAGATCATCAGGATGTGTATGTTGATAAAATTGTTTTAATTGGGGGAAAGGGTCATTTATATAAGCGAGTTCAATGTAAAGTTAATCCAGTGCCTTCCAATGAACATTAATGTCATTAACGAAAAACTCCATGGTTAATGACAAAGTAGTTGATAGCATATGTTGAAAAGTATTGCAATTGTCTTCAATTTGAATATTTGTTATCTGGTGGCCTATATAAAAAAAATATCTTCAAATTTGGTTCGAGATGTAGGCCAATCAGTTTAATCTTACTAGTATTCCTATTGTATAGTTGTATTTAGTTAACAATGTGATAAATGATATTTTATAGACATGCATCGTGTTATTTATGGTGGATTTTGGTGGCTATGTAGATATAATGGAACACCATTTGCAATTCGATAATGTCATACACGATGTTGATCAGAAGGAATATTTCAAGGAATTCACAAATGCAGATATAATCAGGATGAAATAGGTTAATGAGGAGGATGTATATGAATTCTATGAAAGATATGGTTTGTCCCAAGGTTTCGGTACACAAAAGGACCAATATAAAAGAAAGAGAAACATCAAACTATTATGGCAAAGATTTGTGTATGCTTGTGAAGGGCACAGATCAGAGAAGGATCATAAAACCACTGATCGGACATGAGCAAACCAACCAATAACACATTGTGGATGCTCGGCCACTTTGAGAATTGAGCAAAATAGGGCTCAGAACACTTAGATGGTGAATAACTTTGTCTCGGAGCACAATCAACCGCTTCTAGATATTAGAATTTCTAGTTTCCATCGATCGCATCGCAACATAAATGAAGTTGATGATGCACAAGTTAATACCTTGCACAACCTTAGAATGAAAACATCACATATAATGAGCTTGATAGCATCACAATCGGGTGGATTCACTGGTGTTGGGTTTGCAAGAAAAGACATCTACAATCATATTGATAGGCAGTGAGGGAGGAAACAAAAGATGGAGATTCCAATGCTACTCTAAATTATTTGATGGGCAAAGAGCATAATGAATATGGGTGTTTCGTCAAACACACGATTGATGAGGACGATTGCTAAGTTATTTTGGGTGGATCGAGTAAGTCACCTATACTACAGATGCTTTAGTGATGTCATTGCATTTGATTCAACATATAAGAAAAATAAGTACAAAAGCCAATAGTGATATTCTCAGGCATTAATCACCACGAGCAATTGGTTGTATTTGCATATTGTTTGTTGAGTGATGAGACACAGGATAGTTACAAGTGGGTTTTACAAACCTTAATACAGTCCATGGATGAGACACATGATAGTTACAAGTGGGTTTTACAAACCTTAATACAGTCCGTGGAAGGCAAGAAACCTGTGTCAGTGGTAATTGACGATGACAAGGCAATGAAGAATACGATTGTAGAGGTGTTCCCAAAAGCTAATCATAGATTATGTTCATGGCACCTACAACGGAAAGCACAATCAAACACCAAAAATAAGGAATTTGTTAAAAAGCTTGGTAAACTGGCCAAAGCCAATATTGATGTGGATGAGTTTGAGTCAAGGTGGGCTGAGTTGGTTGGTAAATGTGGGCTTGAGGATAAGAATAGGTGCAACAACTTTATACGAGAAGGCATTTGTGGGCAAGCACATATTTGAGAGAGAAGCTTATGTGTGGAGTCACCACGAACTCATGATGTTAGGGCATAAATGGGTATGTTGGAAATTATGTTGATCGAAACTATAACCTGCTGGAGTTTGTGCAACATGCACAGTAAGCATTGGATCCAATGAGATATAGTGAACTTCAAGTCGATTATAACTCACAGTTTGGGAAATATGTGTTGTGTACTGCGCATGGTGCAATTGACATGTTGGCAACTAATCTGTATACATAAGAAGCATACAAAGTCTTTCAAGCAGCATTGCACAAGGCGTCAGAGTGGACAGTGGATGAATTTAAAGACATGCTGGGACCTGGGTTTATTATGTTAGAAGATACCATGGCAGTAATAAGCGATATCGGGTATGTTATGACCCTGTGCCCATCAGGTAACTAATGCAATGTCAATGTGGAATGTTACGTTTGCATAGATTGTCATGCCCTCACTTGCTATGTGTAATGGTGTTTGAAGATATTGGAAACTTGATTCCTTTGGTAGTTAACAAGAGATGGACGAAGAATGTGAAGTAAGTTGAAATGGAGTCCATGGATGCAATGAATTCGACGTCCTGCCACAATAATGCTGACATGGTGAAAACATGAATGGCAACTCTCGGACACAATATGTGGCACCTTAACTACATTGCATGTTAATGAACTGAAGACTTCAACGCCACTCGAGATTAAGTGTACCAAATGCTTATATAGTTGGAGCTAAAGCATGGGACCAAACAACATCAGGAGATAGGGTTGATTGTGATGCCGACGATCCAGTAGTAGTTCAGGCAAGAGGTAGGTTGGTGGGTCAGTCCAGTAGGGGATATCGTAGTAGAAAATGTGGTCGGTGCAAACAAATTTGACACAACCGAGCCACGTGTACAATTTTTTTGTCAGAGGAATCACCCAAGTGCTCCATGCCAAGTTTTTTGCAAGTAATTTAACATACTTGGTTAATCAATTCTTGTTGATGTTAAACTCTTTTTGTTAACAGTACATAATAGTGCTTCATCTATTACTGATGTAGGATTACGAGTAATTGCACCAGAACTCACATTGTTATGTAGACTCCAAAAGTGGTAGTTGCGACTATTAAAATGTAAGTGTTATTGAAAGTTAGTTTCAACTTGAACCATCAACTGTAAATAATATAGTTTTTACTTACTTGATTAGCACAGGTTTTGGGACAGGCATTGGTGATTGTAGGTAAAATGAAAAATTCACAAAGCTAACGCACTCTCGATTGCTCCCCTGTCTTTCTAATGTACTTTAGCTTCTATCCGATTATGTCCCTGGTTATGTACATGGACAAAATATTAATTAAATACAACTGCAATGGTCTGTCTCATCCAATTTCCTTATTATTTCAGTGGGTACTCCTATTTTATTATATAAAGTTAAAACATATTAAATGAAACAAACAAAGGTATAACCCCTTTAAGTAGGATGGATATGAATCAGTTCTTGATTGCTTGGATGCTATGCCCTGCCTGTGATGATTATCTTTTATATCGACATGATTACTTTGGAAGGTTAAATAAAGGCTTACCTATGTTATGTGTGATCTTTAAGTTCTTGGTACTTTAGTCACATATGGAAGGGAATGGGAAAAAAATTTCTGCTGAGGCTGTCAACTTTTAGTTTGTTTGCTAACATATCGAAAGGATTAGAAAGTTATATGGAGATTATTTAAAATTTTAGCTCAAAACTTTATTTTGGATCAAGTTTGGTCTAACAAAGATTTATTATCCTCCAACTATGTAGTTTTGTAGTCTGTTTAGTTATTTTCCTTTCCAATTGTATATAATTATAGATGGTACTTTGTTATGGCTGTCTCTCATTTAGGGTTTTCATTTTTGAATTTATTGACCTGTGGATTGAGGATAATAACTTCTTATTTTATCTATATGTTGTTCTCTCCCTGGAGTTTTGGTGTGTTTGTCATCGTACTGTATGTAGACAATGTGCTTAGGCAGTTGGTTTTGTGGCATGAATTTGAGTCCTCTTAATCATCAAAATGCCAAATTTGATGTATGTGCTGGTGGTCTTCGTGCTTAGCAGATGACCAATTTTTTGTCGATGTGAATGGTAGCTTATGCAAGTCTTCTATATTCTTCTTCCATGCAGGCTAAAAGTAAAACCCTTCAAACGTCGTTGAATGAATCCATAAAATCAAGTTTAGGTAGAAACATATTTGGCATAGCGGATGAGTCTGGTGCTGTATCCAATTCTAGAACAACTGCAGATGGCATGGATTCTTCTATTGTAACTAAGAAAGTAGAAGAGGAACTCAAAAGATGTAATTATCTTTTTTAGTATGGCACTTTGCCTTGAGTACTTATATTTTTTAACTATGTCATCGTAGTAATTTATTTAGCTAAGAAAAAATTTATCATAAAACCTGTCATTGGTAGCTTACGTAGAAAAACATCTTGTAGGAGCGTCTTTTAAGAATAGATCAACCTCTATTTTTTAAAAAATAATGAAGTTGAAAAACGAGGTTCAAGTGAAATGAGGATAAATCGTGGCAGTGACTGTCTCCAATGATGGGAAGTTATCAAAGTTGAAATCATGCATGGCTTCCTCATATGTATAAAAGCATAGGGGGAAGAGGGAGGATGATAACCTAGTCCTTCAACCAAGACATGTCTTTAAATTTTACTTTGCATTTTCCAGTAGCCTTTCTATAATGTGGGCATTTACTTAGTTATCCACATAACTAGGAGCTACATACGAAAAAGGTACCACACCTTAAGTTTTGAATATCATTATATTAAAATATTTAATTGTATTGGATTTTTTATGGTAACTTTAGTTTGAGTGCTCTAGTTAGACGCTTAATCTGATGTGTTGCATAGGTTGCATGAAGAAAATGAGAAATTGTTTGATAGGTTACCTGAGAAAGCATATTTGGCTACCTAACCTCAGGTAGAAAATTTTCATTTTATACTATAATGACTATAAACAACCATTATGTAAATCTATAGATCAGTTATTATGTGTCTAGCCCTAACTGGAGAGGCTGTTAATTGTTGTTTGATGAAAGTTTAAATTAATTGCATTGATCAGGAACTTATTGTAACAAAGATGGGATAGATAATAGATCCATACTATACTGCAACCATTATTCATATTGATAAAATGCTTCTGTGCTGACTATGTGGTGGTTCTGGCTCATAAAAAAGTTGGCACTATATGATCATCTATGAATTCCATTATATATAGGATCGGTTAATGATCAGACTTGAGATACAGGGATATGTAACACTATTATATTTATGGTATGTGATGTAGTCTTCCTTTGGCTTATTAGTGTACTTCTGTTGGCTTTCTTCTCATTGGCGTGAAACAGTAATGAGACCACCAACAGTATAAGAGCTCATTATACGGATGTTCTTCCTTCAACATTGCCCACATATAAGAATGATGTCACATTTGCTTGGGTAAAATCAGGGATTGAGAAAGTTTAGTCTACCCCTGCTGATGTATATCTTACTCAATCCCTAAATGACTTCGATCATAGTAAATGTGAAGGCCTTACTGCCATTTCTGATGGTGCAAATTATATTTTGATGCTGGTATGCATATTGGTTGATTTATGTTAGGTCTGCTGATAATGGGTGCAATGTGATTTGTGCAAATGTGTGTTGTCATTTCCATTTTGATGTTGGGTTAATTCTTGTTAGGGGAGGTTTTTGTTATCAAAATCCTAATCATATGTGTATATTACCAAAATTATGCTTGTATATTATGTGTAAAGTTCATAATACTGTAACCTATTCTTCTTTGTTACTAAAGGGAGAAGATAATGACTTAGATGTAGTCAAGTTTTTAGCAAGTTCAGATAATGAGTTTGCCTTTGAGGTGTCATTGTCTGATCCTTTGGCAATACATTATCTTAATGGTAATGGAATTTGAAAATATATGGAAGCTTAATTAGTGACAGTGTTATAATGGTTACTTGTGATTTTGTAGCATGGTTGATTACTGTGTATTTTGACAATGTGCTTAGGTGAAATTCAAATATGTGTAGCCTGATAGTAATATTGCAAGAGAATACATTATTACACATATTTTACAAAAGCATGTTTATACCTTTCTTATGCATTATATATAAACTCTAATAAATTCATATGATGTGTTTGGACTGTAATGTGAGTTGGTTTTCTATAACGTTATTAGTTATAATGCTCCCCCATTAGACTGGGATGGCAACCTTATATAGTGAAAATAAAGGCAACCGGGAATATGTTAATTTGGTTGTTGATTAGGGCTATTTTGGAGATTGGGATCTCAGATAGTTTCATTTGCTTAAAATTTCTAGAAAAATTGTTGCATTCTTAGATTAGCTTATATTTGTAATTTTTTTTTTTGGTGACATTTTGGTTGACCAGGAAATTCAGCAGATAAAGAGGAGAATTAAAGGAATCAATAATTATATGTGAAGTATACTTATTTATGATGTTTAATTGTAGAGAAAATATTTTGCTGAGCTTTAGATCTTTCTTTGCCTGAAGAAATGAATATGAAAACTATTTAGTTCTTCACATCTATATGTTGTATTTTGTTCTTGTTGGAATTATTAGAAGGAAAAAAGAGACGAAAGAAAAGAATGTTTTCCAGAAGAGAATAAAGAAAGGTGAAATTGTCCTTTTTTATTTGTTTTGTAGTCAATTTTGGATATGTTAACTTGTAAACATAAAGTTTAGGGTCACACTATGATACCAACGCTATTGCTATGGATACTAACTAGTATTCAATATAAATATGAAATAATATCCACTATCGCTTAATAAGCCATTGGGTGTACTTACTAATTAATGAATTTATTTTTATATGGTTGCTAACTAAGAATCAAAGAAATAACTAGCTTATAGCATATAATTGGAAGGACATATCCAAACATGGAAATGAAGATGGAAAAAAGGAACAAATACATAAGACAATTGATCCAAACCCACAGACAGGCCAATGTTTGGTCTCATGTTCTTCTGACATTTGGATAGATAGGTACATTATCTATCACATAATGCCGATAGTCCTACTTATTCTTTTCCCATTATTATAGATTTGGAAGGTTGTTGGGAAGCTTTGTTCTACTTTCCCTTCAATGTCTGTGCTTTTCCTTATAAGTTTATGTACAATAAGAAGTTAAAAGTTGCCTCCTGTATTAATTGACCATTTGGGTTGTTGGGGGTATTTCTTTAGTATGGCACTTTATAGATGTTATTATATGATCTGCCAATCAACCTGTCACTATAGCGTTTTAGTGTGTATGGGGTTGCCCTGCATTGTTGCCAAATGATTACCTTAAGCATACTTGTGACATATTGTCCTTGCTGCTACACAAATGTATATACCGACATGAGAAAACAGTTATTTCAAATTTGGGGGTCATTGTTTAATTTATCTCTCTTGATAGTTATAATATTCAACTTTTTGTTGACAGAAAGTGAATGGAATTATTCATGTCATCTAACTTAGATATTTTGGAGTGGTGGTTGCAGATTGATGTAAAAAAGTTGTCATGTAAGTTTGATTGCCAAGTTGAATTTATTTACACTCCCGCTGCTGGCGTCATGATCAAAGCCTGCTATCTACTGCAACTTAGTTTCATGATTCTTTTATTTGTTCCAATATTTTCTGCAATTGAGGAGTATGAATCACATGAAGCCATAGCTCCAGCAAATAATAAAATTACCAGGATGACATTAGTTGATACACAAACCATCGATCGATAGTTACAATGTTGGATGTAATTGTAATATTCAAATAATTCCAGTCAATAGTTGTTAAAGTTATGTATGGCTTATTGATGCCTTTATTCTTATAATATTTGATATTATTATTTCTTATCCCATTGGGATGGCCTTATTACTTATTCGTGTTATTGAATGTAAGCAGTGCCAACATACATATTTTGAGATGCTGCACTTAATGGAAAATTAACATGTCGATAATTGTTTGTATCATAAGCAAATGATACTATACACTTTCAATTTAAATATTCTATTGTTTATCTAGATAGTATAGCATACATTACCTATTTGTTGTATCCTTAGAGTGACTATTGACCCACTCATAAATTGAACTTAAAAAGCAAAACAAAATGCAAATGTAGTTAGGCGAAACCATATACATTTAATTTTCATGTATGCTTATTTTTGTATAATTTTATTTATTTATCCGCAGTGTTATTAAGAATATTTTATATATAAATAACTAGATATCGTTAACATAGTACCCATATTTCGCCGTGTAAGTGTATATACGAAAATACAATGTCAAAGAGATCTGTTTATATCCTAAGATACAGAAACTATAACTGTAATTTATCAATTTAATCATTCCATTGTTTATGTACACAATATTGGTCTTTTATGTTTTAGAGAATTTTGAATTAGTTTTTTGTCATATGTTTCTATTACTATAAACGAAAAACACTAATATTATATTTAATTAGCATATGCGAGCTTTTTGTTGTATATTTAAAGTGGTAATTCAACTAATCATAAATTGAAAGTTAGAAGCTACGACAAATAGATGATGTAGTATGGCGCAACCATATGCATTTAATGTGATTTTACTTAAATATCTGTTCAATTATTAAATTATATTTGATATATTGAAAATTAGTAAATGAAGTATATACTAATTAAACTATGAATTCATAAATTGAAAGTTAGAAACTACGACAAATAGATGATGTAGTATGGCGAAACCATATGCATTTAATGTGATTTTACTTAAATATCAGTTCAATTATTAAATTATATTTGATATATTGAAAATTAGTAAATGAAGTATATACTAATTAAACTAGGAATTTTATTTTAGTCAAATTAAATTTTAATGTATGCTTATATTTCTATAACTTATTCTATTTACTTAGTTAATGTTCTGTGAAAGGCTTAACATAAAATACAAGGGCGGAGTAGGAGTACTTTGTCGTGTTAGTGAATGTAAGAAAATCCAAAGTCTATATACGCGTACATTGCTGTGTTAGTGTATGTAAGGAATTAGTTCAGCTTTTGCTGCATACTTATAGTGACTATTGAACACATATTCGAATCAAAGGTTAAAAGCTTAAAAAAAATAAGAAGATAAAGGCGAAACCACATACATTTAGTATGAAAGTTGAACTTAATTTTATGTGAAAGGCTTATATAAATTTGATAACATGAAAATAGGGATATGAAGTAGGTAATACATAAACTGTTTTTATTTTAGTAAGATTAAATTCTAGTGTATGATTTTTTTAAATATAACTTTATCTATTTACCTGAGATATGTATTGGGCTTTTAGGACTTATGGAGATCTAAACAATTCATCATTGTGGACATAAAATACAAGGGCAGAGTAGGCATAATCTGCCGTGTTAGTGAATATAAGAAAATCCAACGTTTATGTAAGCGTACGTTGCCGTGTTAGTGGAATTAACTTAGCTTTTGCTACATACTTATAGTGACTATTGAACACATATTCGAATCAAAGGTTAAAAGCTTAACAAAATTAGAAGATAAAGGTGAAA